>SKCR01004657.1:0-26337 GCA_019454045.1 Zanthoxylum bungeanum | reverse complement strand
TTCTTGAACTCACTGCAAAGCTCTGAATTATAATTACTCCCTCAGCCCCCAAAATATCAAACAAAACTACAGTAACTCACCTAACGTGAGTTGATTGTTTCTTCCATTTTCAACTCAACTGGATTTAGGCAATTACCACCTAAAGTTTGCTTGAAGTCTTCTCATGGGGGTGCATGACACTGGTATCATGAAGCTTCAAGGTTTGCTTCATTCATGCAGGCCATGCATGCAGCAGCAACTGGACTCAACAATTCTCCCCCTCCAGTTGCATCCGAAAACAATCTGCATCTGACGCTATCATGACTATGTCTCTGCACAGCTCTAACTTGTCCTGATCGTGTTCATTTGTTGACATGTCAGCCGTGTCTCTGCACAACTCACTTCACTGCATCTCTGTACAGTATTCTTCTGCTATGTCTCTGCATAGTACAAGTCATTGTGTCTCTGCACAATAATCTTTTGTTTGTGTCTGCACAGTTTTACTGCCATGTTTCTTTCACCATTTATTCCTCAGTGCATTCTTGCCTTGTGGGAAACTCTCTGGCTCCCCCTCATCAGTAAGCAGAGTATATTCAGATCCCAGATCTGGTTTTGATGGAATCCTGCCTCGCTCAGATCTTCTTGTCTAAGGTCCACTGGTTCAGGAGGTCTATCATCATCCATATATGTAAATGATCTTGTAGCTTCTAGTGGAGTGAGTTGCGGCTCCACATGCTCAAACACTCTCTTCTATAATCTCCGATGGAACATGCTGTGTCTCCCCCTGCTCAACATCCTCATTTGCCTCATCTGGTTCTGCTTCTGAAATTCCTCGTGCACCATATCTGTTGCCAATTGTGCTGGTGCTGGGTCTGGATTTCTGTCGGCACTGAAATTGGAAGACATTTTGGGCATTTCAATGTCTTCAATTGTTCGGTCTTCAAAAAAACTCTACTTCCTGGTTTCTGATGACCATCTTCACATTCGGATTCCATAGTCTGTATCCAAATTCTTCATCTTCATAGTCTAGGAATATACATTGAGTTGTCTTTGCATCGAGCTTCTGTCTGAGCTATTTGGATACATGTGCAACGGCTAAACAACCGAATACTCTAGGATGAGTGTATGAGAGATTCTTATCAGACCACACTTTCTCCGGAATCTCCAAGTTCAACGGTAAAGATGATGATCTGTTGATCAGGTAAAATGCGGTACGAACAGCTTCTCCCCATAATGGCTTTGACAGTTTAGCCATACTGATCATTCCTCTGACTTTCTCCATAATGGTGCGGTTTATTCTCGTAGCGACACCATTGTGTTGTAGTGTGTGTGGAACAATTCTCTCATGTCGAATCTCGTGTCTCCAGCAGTAGGCTTCGAACTCCCTGGAACTGTACTCATTTTCATCGTCTGTGCGAAGACACTTCAGCTTCTTCCCTGTTTCATGCTCTGTCATGGCGTGGAACAACTTGAACTGATCTAAGACCTGATCCTTCATCTTGAGGAAATACACCCAAATTTTTCGAGAATCATCATCGATGAAATTCAGAAAATACTTGTTACCGCCCAATGAATCAACCTCCAAGGGACCACAAACATCAGAGTGCACCAGACTGAGCAACTCTAATCTTCTCTCTGAAGATAAATCAAATGAGACTATGCGATGCTTACCAATCAAGTAGTGGTTGCAAGGACCTCGTGCAGCATCTTTGGTAAGCTCCTTATTGGTCAGGGTAGACGACCCTCTATCGCTCATGTGTCCGAGTCTTTAGTTCCATAGATTTTGAGAAGCCACTTTTTCAGTTACATTGAGGTTGTCTGCACAAATCTTCACATGAGTCTTGTATAGTGTGCCGCAGGCATATCCTCGGGCGACAACCATGATACATTTCGTCATTCTCCATGTGCCATTTCTAAAGTGATTGTCATAGCCCTGTTTGTCAAAAGCTATCCCCGATAGTACATTCAGCCGAAGTTCTGGAACATGCATGACATCCTTCAAGGTCAATATACACCCGACATTTGTCCGCAACTGAATATCACCCATTCCTATTATCCCAGAGGAGCTGATATTTCCCATCTTCACTGATCCAAAGTCTCATGCTTTGTAGGTTGTGAAGAAATCTTTGTGAGGAGTGACGTGGTAGGATGCTGCAGTATCTACCACCCACTGAACATCTTGGGTTGCGTTGTGAAAATATGTCTCTTCATGCATATAGCATATTGCTACATCTGCTTGGACAACGACTAGTGTTTCTTCTTCGTCATTCTTCGGCTGATGATTGCCTTGTCCCTGCTCTCGTTGCAGTTTTCGGCAATTCTTCTTTAGGTGGCCTACAATGCCACAATGGTAGCACTTATAGGTAGACTTCCTTCCATCTGAGGATCTATCCCTGGTTGTGCTTCTGCCTCTCCATTCTTCTATTCCTTGATGTCTTCCTCGAGTCTCTGTGACGAAGGCTTCTGTCTGTTCTGAGCCAATATCTTTTCTTCTGGACTAATCATTCGATAGAGCATCTTTTACCATAGGCATGGTAACTTTTCCTCCTGTAGCAGAATTGCTGAGAGTAACCACCAATGTCTCCCAGCTATCAGGAAGGGAACTGAGTACTAAGATGGCTTGTACTTCATCTCCCAGCTGCATGTCTTCTGCAGATAATTGGTTCACAAAACTCTGTAACTCATTGGTGTGTTCTGCAACGGAAGTTCCACTCTGTAGCTTCAGGTTCACCAAACGCCTCATTAACAGGGCTTTATTCCGAGCCATCTTGGCCTGGAACATGTCTTTCAGTTTTATCAACATCCTGTAAGCATCTGAATCCTGTGCTACGTGGTTGAAGACACTGTGACTGATCCACTACCTTATCTGACCCAAAGTTATGCTGTTGAGTTTATTACAGTCATACTCCTTAACAGATTGTGGTTTCACTCTCTTCAACTCGATGATATCGAACAGATCTTTGCAGTGCAAATAATCTATCATCAGAGACTTCCAGTAGGAGTAATTGGTCGTTGTCAGCTCGATCATTGCACCGGAAAATGAATCTTCCATTTCCATTTAAGTTTTTAAGTTCTAAATGAAAATAGGGTGAAATCGGGGCTGATTTTCACAAATCAGAGGTCACCGTTGCGTCCGGAACGGTCGAAAATGGTGGAATAGACATTTTGTTGGTCTAAATCCGACTCATGGGCCGATTTATAATTTCTAAAACTTCCTGGGGCAAAAATATAAATTTCCGAAACTTTAGGGGGCTAAATGAAATTTACCAGGTGATGCTGACGTGGCTGGGGTGGGACCGGTAGCTGATGTGGCGAACACGTGGCGCTGATGTGGCAGACACATGGCGTTGACGTGGTATACTCCTTGCTGACGTGGTGCTGACTTCGCGGATGATGTGGCGCTGACTGTGTGATGATGTGGCGGATGACTCAACGTTGACGTGTGCTGACGTGTCGATGACATGGCAGACACATCAGCGTCTTCAAACTTCAGCCGCGCGTGTATGGCGCGTGTCTTCAACTGGTTCCCACGCGCTGGCGCGTGAAGGGGCGTACGTTGCCGTCCGATGTCCGTTTGATTACCGAAAAATACCACTGAGCTCGTTTCGACGTGAAATAGCTGATGATATGCTCAAAATTGATTTTTGACAACTTTTCCGGAACCCAAATTTTCCGAACCGAGCTCCGTTCTTCGGTTTTCCGACCCCAAAGAATAACCAAAGCTCTAATACCACTTGTTGTGATTCTATGATCACTTTAGAGTGTGTTTGATGAAAAAACTGAATCAATATCTATTACTACAAGAATAGATTTACAAAGTTTACAAACTTGAAACTTTACAAAAACTTCACTAACATTCTCTAAGCTCTTTACACATGGAGCTTACTCTCATTTTGGGGTGTCTTGAACTCACTACAAAACTCTGAATTTATAATACTCACCCAGCCCAAAATGTCAACAAAACTACAGTAACTCACCTAAAGTGAGTTGGCCTTTTCTTCCATTTTCAACTCCCCTGAAATTTTGGCAATTACCACCTAAAATTTGCTTGGAGTCTTCTCATGGGGTGCATGGCAGATGGTATCATGAAGCTTCAAGGTTGCTTCCTTCATGCAGTAGCTGGACTCAACATAAATATTATTGAAATTTGTATCCCAAAAAAATGACACTTCATTTGTCATTTATTCGTTGGAGCTATATATTATCAAGTTGATGAGAATATAGAAAATATGCATCATTGGCATTACTCTTTTTCAGGGATGGCATTGAGTTATTACGAATTTATGGATCATATATTAGTTTTTGAAACGAGACATTATCAATAAAGAATAAATATAAAAAGTATATTATATATTTTAATTTTATCTGTTAGATTTGAGTCTTAATTTAATTTAGATTAAATTTTGTAAGAACCGTCCACAGTACAACTCCTACTCGTTTTTATATATCATATTAGACCATTCAAAAAAGAAAAAGAAAAAGAAGACAAAAACCACTCATTTTACACGTTGATGTATTAGGATTAATTGGCACCGTCCATTACTTTTACCGCTTTGAATTTCACTCTTAGAGAATCGTACGATATAATCTATAGCAATAAAATATTAAAAATGTGAAAAGCACGAGATAAATAATAATTGTAGAGCCATCATTCTTCTAAAGAAATTTATATCAAAATATAAAGTGTTAATATGGTTACTTATTATAGTGTTTTTTTTTTTAAAAAAAAATTAAGTGAAATGAAATAAGTGATCATCTTTGCGGCTATCAGCAGAAAAAGATCGAATAAATATGCCAAACACGGAAAAGGGGTTTTGAGAATAAATAATATTGTATTAAATAGTGCCTAATTACATGTTTTTTGCATGTGAATATTTATTTTATTTATAAAAAAACGTCGTAATGGAGTACTTAATGAAACTGAATATCGGAGTGGGATTTCATTTTGTTTATTTTGTTACAAAATGGAAAGCAAATTTGATTAATGTTTGCATCTTATTTTTCACGTTGCCGTGAATTTCTTTACGTTGAGCTTAATAATGTGAGATATTTTATCTATCACTCCAGTCATATATATACGTTGATCTTTTTATTCGGTTTTTGTCACCTATAATCCTCTTTATTTTTATTTGATTCTGATAACATATGTATAGAAACTTATGGGTTTAACTTGCTCCAAAAATAACCATTCATATATGAATTTGACTCATATTTATTTAATTGATCGTTATCAACTGGTAAGATAGTGTAAACTCACCGTAGGTGAATTTGATTTCTGATAACATATAGAAGCTCATGAATTTAATTCATTCCAAAAATTAACTCAAGCATCAAAAATTGTCTTCGAACGGAGGAGAGGGAGACGAAAACATCTTCATCGAAAGTTCTATTCTTTCCGCCGGCTCCGCATATTCATCTCTTTCTTTCAAATAGATATTTAGTTAGGGTCTCTAGTCTCTACAACGTTTTATTCATCCCTTTATGTTTAAAAACTTAAAGTTTCCAAGTTTTTTTTGTTTTGTTTTGATCCTCGAACGAACACAAATTTTGAGGATCAAGAACAAACAAGAAGGACATTTGAGGTTTACGAAAGTGGGTTGGGGTAAAATCAACTTTTCAGAACAATAATGTACTGTAGTCATTTTTGTTTTAATAATTGTCCTTTTATGGCAATGTGACAAAAAAGAAAATGCAAGATTAACATAGGTTGAGATTAGTTATAAACTTGAGGCCATCCTAAAATTTTAAGTTATTTAACTTAATAGCTTATATTGATATCAGAACCAAAATCACTAATAAGCGATACTCACATTATATTTTCACGTGACAAAAATCGATATACAAATAACTAAGTGTAATAGAGAAAATATCTAATTTTAATTATTGTGTTTAAGAATATAAGTTTGAAATAATTCTCTAAGATTGTAAATTAAGTAAGTATTGTGCGAAGCTGCCGAAGCAATTATCTTTTGATAATGCATGTCCACTACTAGAATAGTGGACATAATTTATCGATTTTTGGATATAGATTGTCTTATACATCACAAGTTTGATTAACAGGATCGGACATATTTGTCTTAAAGTGCAATTAATTATTAATCAAATATTAGATGGGACATCTATGTAGTGCGCCAGCATCTAATGTGGCCCAACTTATGTTTCAAAATATTTTTCTCAGGATTTAGGGTTTACGGCAGAATTAATTATTCAGGGTATTATTAGTTGTTGCTTTTATGACCAAATTGTGGAATTATGAGTTTTTATATATACTGATATATAACAAATAAACGGAATCATAAAATATGATGTGGGGGATTTATTTTTTTCCGCCTAAAGAAACGATCGATGCATGTACTATAAGAAAATATGGAATTATCTATTGAAATTACCGATTGAATATTTTCGGCCAGTAATTTTTGGTATTTATCGATCAAAGAAGATAAAAATAATAATAATAATTTATGACCCAAAAAAAATAATTACTAACCCATTACCGACCGAATATTCAGTCGATATTCGGTCGGTAAATACGGCGCAAAAGATTAATTTGGCGTCATTTTATGGCGCCAACAACTACCGATCGATTATTCGGTCAGTGATTGCTAATAAATAGCGACCGAATATAACTTGGTCGCTAAAAAAATATTAATTATAAAAAAATAAAAAAATAAATTATACATTTTACCAACCGACTTAAATTTCGGTCGGTCGGTAATTTATACTAATTATTCTACACATTCACACCAATTTGTAGAATTAAATGTGGATTGTGTGGGTTTAGTCCATGTGTATGTTCCACTCACCGTTGATCGGCTAAGGCTCATGGTGGGTCTCATATGTTTTTTAAAATGCATTGAGTTTTCTAATTTTTTTTTAAAATAAATTATCGATCGAATTATGTTTCGGTAGTTTATTTGATCAATAATTGTATTGATCGATCATATTTCAATCGATAATTTAATATCGACGATCCAAATATTGATCGAAAAAAATTAACCGATTTCGATTTTTGAAATAATGATTGAATATTTATTCGGTCATTTCGAAATTCTTATAGTGATGCAGTGGGCGTGAGTAGGGATGGCAGTGGGTAGAGTTTGATGCGGGTTTGTCATTACCAAACCCGCACCCGCATATGTAAATAAATTACCAAATCCGCACCATATCCGCTGCGGGTTTTCATTTTCATTACCAAACCCGCACCCGCATATAAAATAAATATCAAACCCGCATTGGTACCCGGCGGATTTTTTGCGGGTTTTTAAAATATTAAATCCCTTTACGCTATTAATAATATAATCTTTTAATTAAACATTGATATTTTTTCATAACATACAGAAAAAAAAATTATATTTGACAGTTTACAAATTATGACACATAAATAAAAATTAAAAATATTATTAACATAATGTCAAATTCATATTATCACAATTATATCCATGAATCACTAACTGAATATATTTCATTATGTTAAATTCATATCATCAAAATTATTGAACCATGATCAAAAGTAATTCAAAAATACTAAGAGATAGCAATTTAAAAATTGTAAGTTAGTGAGTTTTTTATATGAGGGTTTTTTTTTGCCCTAAAGATATTAAAAAAAAATTAATCTTGCGGGTAGCGGATACCCGCAGTGGGTATCTGCTGGTTTTACTTAATTATCAAACTCACACCAAACCCGCAGCGAGTTTTGTATTAAATTACCAAATCCGCACTAAAGCCACTTAAATATTTATCAAATCCTACTCATTACGGGTGAATTTTTGCGAGTTTACGGATTTGTGGGCGAAATTGCCATCCTTGGGCGTAAGAGAGTTATATGTGAACACAATTTCAAGAAAGTGATGATCGAAAGCAATTTTGGTTGCGGAAAAGGATACGATCTTTTAATTGTAAACGTAAAGTCAAAAAGCCCTCATTTGAAAATTACAGAGAAATATTTGACTTTAATTTATCCTTTTGATGTGTACTTCGAAATGAAAACTCATTCAAAAATCAAACCCTTTTTAAAATTTTGATTGATTTATTTATTTTCTGTGAAAAATCAACATTATGACACATCCATGGTAGCAGCTCAAAGTAGCTTTTGAACGAATGGGAGCAAACCTAATTGCTTAAGTTTTTGACGTGAAAGATGTCATCCATGAAGCCATAACATTTGAAGGAATCCACACAAATGCAGAATTTAGATTTAGACTAGACTAGAGCAATTTCAATTTTCAAATGTCTCCGAAGAAAAATCAAGTAGTAGAATTAATCGAGTTTTTTTTTTTTTTTTTTAATTGCAAATATATACTGCTAATCTTCCAAATAATTTGGAGAATAATTTTCATCTTCTTGCATATGGAAGCTATTTGAGATAATTAATATTGTTAAACCTGAATGATACAAGAATGAATCACATAATTTAAACTAAAAATAACAAAATTTTACTTACCAAAATTTGACGTTCTAAATAGATAATGTATTCATATATATTAATTTATGAACATGTCAGTCAATCTATGTGTGGGGTAATTACTAAAAAGTTAAATACTTGCATTCACATTTCTTGCCCGTAAATAATAATAACTCTCCTTGTTGAAAGTCAGACAATAAAATGCCAAGAGGATCATTTCAATTCAACCAATCCTTTGAGACCAAGAAAGCGCAGAGTTGTAATTCCAGTTATAATAATATGAACACGAAGGGGCAATCTAGTCTTTTCAAATTTAAACAGTGACACAAGATTATAACTTTATAAGACAGCGTTTCCGGGAGGTAGCAGACTTTTATTGAAGCGAACGAACAGTATGATACAAACACGGTCACGCAGATGCGGCGTTGACAAGAATACAGGACCGGTCAATGAATAGTATTTTACAATCCATGCCCTTCATGACGTAATTATTTAATGTAACGAACTATTAACAATATGGTTCTCGATGTAAATAAAACGAAAGCCAAGGGCATTTAGTTATCACTCAAACTATAAATAAACGTGGTTTAGTTAATTCAAGCTCACTTGGTTAATTTCAACTAGAGCTACAGGTTCACATTCGCAACATCTCATTGACCCTTTAATTTAATTCTCTCTCAGGCTAGCTCCGATCTCTGTCTCTCTTTATTTCCCATGCAGTCTATTCAGATAAGCTCCACGATTCCGGCACAAAGCATTAACCAGTTTCAGGCAAAACGTGCCAGCTTCAAATGCCAACAATCAAGATTAAACCCATTAGCTAAAGCTAGTGCCAGTACTGCTACTTCGACTCAGACTCTGAAATTAACTTCGTCAAATGAGGTGACACGGTTACACTTATCTAATCTTGAAAAATTCCTCCAAAAACAACAACCACAATCGAGTGGCCAACCGGACCGGCAGCAACCGGTTCAGAAGAACTCGAATAATGGGTCAACGGAGATCAATAAGGGCAGGGTTCTTTTGGAAGGCCTGAAAAGAATTTGGCCTGAAATGAAAGCAGCCGAGGAAATGTCACCGAGACATTTGAACAGGCTAAAGCGCTTGTTATCGAAAACGGAAGAATATTCCCCAAGAAACAATCTTGGTTCCCGTTGGCGGGAATATCATGGTAGCGAGGATTGGGCCGGGTTACTTGACCCGCTCGATGAGAATCTCAGGCGAGAGGTGGTGAGATATGGAGAGTTTGTGCAAGCAGCTTATCATGCTTTCCATTCAAACCCGGCCATGTCAGCAGAGGAAGCTCCCCTGCCCAGATACGTGGCGCTGCCTGATAGGTCCTACAAGGTGACAAAGAGTCTCTACGCCACGTCATCTGTCGGACTGCCTAAGTGGGTCGATGACGTGGCACCGGATCTAGGGTGGATGACACAACGGTCCAGTTGGATAGGCTACGTTGCTGTTTGTGACGACAAGAGAGAGATCCAGCGCATGGGTAGGAGAGACATAGTTATCGCGTTACGTGGAACCGCCACGTGTCTAGAATGGGCCGAGAACTTTAGAGCCCAATTGGCTGACATGCCTGATGACAAACAATCCAAAGTAGAAAGTGGGTTCTTGAGTTTGTACAAGACACCTGGAGCTCACGTGCCAAGCATGGCTAAATCAGTAGTAGAAGAAATCCGAAGGCTGATGGACCTGTACAAAGGAGAGACCCTCAGCATTACAGTCACAGGTCACAGCCTCGGCGCTGCCTTGTCCTTACTAGTAGCCGATGATATAAGCACGTGCGCGCCAAGCGTGCCACCAGTTGCAGTATTTTCATTCGGCGGGCCTCGCGTAGGCAATAGAGGATTTGCCAATCGCATGAACGCCAATAACGTCAAAGTGTTGCGTATTGTGAATAATCAAGATCTAATCACTAGAGTCCCCGGTAATTTTATCGCCGAAGATGTGACAAATAAAAATATAAAAAAGGTGATAAGCGTGATCGATAAAGAGGAGAATGAGTGGGCATATTCTCACGTGGGAACAGAGCTGCGTATTGATACAAAAATGTCTCCTTATCTGAAGCCAAATGCGGACGTTGCATGTTGCCACGACTTGGAGGCTTATTTGCACTTGGTGGATGGGTTCATGGCATCGGATTGTCCATTTAGAGCTAACGCTAAGAGGAGTCTGGTGAAGTTGTTGAATGATCAAAGATCGAATGTGAAAAAATTGTATACTAGCAAGGCTAATGCCTTGACTAGTTTGAATATTCTGGAAAGAGAGACCATGATTCCCTCCTCTGGCGTCCTGCTTAGTCCATCTTCTTAAAAGTTTGTTAATTTATAAATATACCCAACAAAAAACAGAATTATAAATGAAATATTGGCATATGCTTGTGCTATATATGAACAAACTTGATCTATGAGGCATATATATATATATATATATATATAAAACTAAAAAATTAATTAGTTATTTAACATGTTCGTAATCTCATAATTGTGTAAAATGGCCGAACCATGTAGAGGTATGAGTGGGCCTGGCCACTAGGCTTCAGAATGTTGCTCGTGATACTATAAAAATTGAGAAAAAAAAATGGAAGTGGAAAAGTCTTACTACATCATTATGTGACGGGATAAATATAAGGTTTTGGGGGTTAGCATATAAATATTTATGTGATTGAAATTTAAGATTTTATTCCATAATTAATTTAAGAATCGTGAAGTAAACAAATTATTCCAAACGTTGCAACTCTAGTTGGCACACTAATATTTCTCTACGAACTAATTGCTCTCATTTTGAGAATAAAGAAAATAATTTTCATTATTGGATGTTAAAGTCTTATATTATGGATCAAAGAAATAGACTTTCTTTTGATATAATTTTAGAACAAACTTTGAACAACCAAGAGACAATGTTTCGGCCAACGGAAGAAGAATATCCCCTTGACCGAATTATTACTTCTTAAATAGACTCAGGGATTGATTTATTGTATCCCAATACAATAATGACAATTCAAAATCTCTCCAAATCAAATTAAGTCTTTTTAAGATTTTTTCCAAATTAAATTAAAAATTCTTATTAAATAATGCTTCCATATTAATATATATTATGACTCTAATTAATTAGGGTGTTAGCCCACTAAATTAAGACTCAATATATTAAATATTATCTTGACCCAATAATTAATTTTAACTTACTTTATTTTAATTAACAATTAATAAAAATTACATTTTATTAAATTTAATTTATTTAATATATATCAAATATTTATTTAAACAATTAAATCTACTTTTTATATTTCAAATTTATTAATCAAATTAATATTTCCGAAATATTCTGAAAATCCTAATATTATTAGGTAATCTTATTTTAATTGAAAATCTAATTTTCATATTAATTGTCAAGATTATCATTTAAAAGTTTAATAAATATCATTGAATTTGTAACATAAACAACAATTATATTTGTGCGATCATCATAGGTTTATTATCAAGTAGCAATAATGATATTAACTCTTTAATAATTCATATTATGATATCCCACAGACTATGGGTAAACGTCTAACAGCATGTCATGACCTTTCGTCGATGAATGAAGTGGAAAAAAAATATGAATTTTTCAGAATATACTTTGATCATGTCATCTTATTCATTCTGATATTTATGATCTTTATCGAGTATATGATCATAGTTAGGTTAAATTCTTACTACTATATATTTTTCAAAACTCGATCTCGTGGATTTGATATATCTAAGATATTATTTGATTTGTCCAAAGACTTGTATCCACATATTTGAGTTTCCTTATAACATGTCTAACTTCTATCATCAAAGCTATCGGTTCCCTTTTTGAAGAACATATGACTTTGTATGTTATTAGCTCAAGATCATCTAACATTTATTCAAATGACGTGGATGGTCGAATGATGATATACTAGTGAATCATGAGTACGATTATCGTATAAGTCAATATGTGATATCAGGTCAAATGATATAATGACACTAATGTATTATTATGAATATCAATGATCTTATATAATATAAAGAGGATGAGAGAATTTTTGTGAGGGTTAGCTATTTTTATTTCCAAGCACTACTTGTAAAAAACAGTGAGAAAATACTAGCTCGGCACTATCCGATCACCTGTAAAAAGAAGTTGGCCAGGACCGGCCATGTTATAAAATCTTTACCTTCCTTGTGCCTGTAGACGTAGGTTGGATCTATTCCACCGAACCACATTATATCATATGTTTTCGTTTGTGTGTTTACCTTTTTCTACTAAATTTGCTATTGGTTCCCAACAAATTAAACAAATTCACAGTTAAGGGAATATTATTCGAGGAATGAGTTTTCGGATTTAACCTTGAAATGAAAATCAACCGCCGTCATATATTTTAAAAATTCGTTTAAAATTTATAAGACTCGTGGCCGCCCTGCATCAATGTCAGGTAAGAATGCATTAAAACAAATAGATCACCAGTTGCTTGTGGTCTCTTATTATAAGCGAGGTGATATTCCGTTGTGGACCTGTGGCTGTGGCTGTGGCTGCAAAAATGTAGTCTTTGTTCAGCACATCGAATGGTCGAATCCGTCAAAATCACCGACAGGGGCAGTCGATGACAATTTGTAACATGAAACTTCGTTGTAGTTGCATGTTATTTACTTATATATGAGGTTATTCGGGATGCCCTGAGTTGATATAAATTTTGAGAGATTTATACGAGTTTTTAAAATGATATATATTTTATTGATAATGATAAAAAAAATATAAATTTATTGAATTAAAAAAAAATTAAGACCCTAATTTTAATCTAACTTGTAGGATCAAAACTACTTATGTGATATGTCCACTGTCTCTAAGACCGATTATGATTTATTACTTGTAAGCATATTGGACAAAACCTATTTAGCTCCGCATTTCAAATTGATTACTAAATAACAATACCACATATAGGAACTATTCAAACACAAAAGAGTTTAGATCATATAATAAATTACATATACCATATTATACGCATAATATATAACTCAATAAAATCTTTCCATGTACTGATGATGATTTTTCATCCACAGGAAATTATAATCTGAAAATTGATCTTCCCCCCTCCCTGCCAACCTGACAGCCTCCCCTCCCCTTTGTCTCCTTCTTAATTTACTAAAATATCCTTATCAATATTTACAATGCTTTTTTTTTTTTAAAAATTTTGAAAATTTACACATTACACAATTTATATATTTATATATATTAATTTAAAAATAATTATATACTGGTTATAACATTTTATTAATAATTAATAAAATGTTAATTATTTTTTTATTTTATAATTATTTTTTTGTTATTTTTGTTAATAAATATTACAAATTTTTTATCTATTCATTTATTTTTTTTGATTCATTTTAATTTAATTAATACTAATTATGTATAAAAAAATATAATTTAAACAAATATTTTTTTTTTTCGAAATGAAAAAAAAAAAAAACAAAAAAAAAAAGAGGAAGTAAGGATCGTCCCCAAGGGGGATCATCCCCCTTGGGCCTGGACGATCATATCGTCCAAGATCCCTTGGACGATATGATCGTCCAGGGGACAATCTTTCTTTCTTTTTTTTTTAAAATTATTTTATATTATTTTTTTAATTATTTCATATAATGAGAAATATTTTATAATTTTTTGATTTTTGTTAATAAAATTAATTCATAAAATAAACATAGATTAGATTAATTCATAAAATAAAATAAAATTTTTTGATTTTTCTAATATACATAAAAACATTTTTATAATGTATAAGTAGTGTTAAATAAATTAAAAAATAATCATAAAAATTAAATGAATAAATAAACACAAAATAAATAATAATAAATCTGAAATTTGTAATATTTATTAAACAAATAATATATATATATAAAGAGCAAAAAAATAAAAAAATTATAAAATAACAAATTTAATTAATAAAAAATATATATATATATATATGTTATTTTTTATTTATATATATATATATATATATCAATATATAAAAATTGGATTTTTATAAATATTGACTAATTGGGAAATTGGATTTTTGAGAATTGAATAAATAAACAAAAAATAAATAATAATAAATCTGAAATTTGTAATATTTATTAAATAAAAAAAATAATATATATATATATATAAAGAGTAAAAAAATAAAAAAAATATAATTAATAAAATAAAATATATATATATATATATTTTTATATTTATATATATATCAATATATAAAAAATTGAGATATTTGACTAATTGGGAAATTGGATTTTTCAGAAAGAAATGGGGTATTTTGGGAATTTCATGGGAGACAAATTTAAAAAATAATGTCAGGAGGGGGGTGAGGATAAGCCCTCTTATAATCTCGAGGAATGGTAAGTCGATGATTGTGTTTGACCGAGAGAATGAAGAGGGCCCAGAAAGACCGGTCAGATAAAGGATCCGAGCCCATTGTACCACAATCTTACAGAGAGCAATACCAGCTGTTGAGTAATATGCATGGAAAAAAAAAGCTCGAGCCCATTTCGGCTTGTGATTAAAAAAAAAAAGGCCGGTTTTTAGAATTAAAGGCTCAGCTCAACATAAAGAACTCGGGCCCGCCCGAGCTTAAAATAAATAAATAATAAATTATGTATATATAAATTATTTTTTGTATTAAAAAATCATGTCGGATAAAGCCCGAGAAGGGCTGGGATTTTCCCGGGCCCGGACCTTAATATTGCTTCCCGAGCTTATCAAAGTCTGAACCCGGTCCGACCCATTGCCATGCATATTGAGAAAGCAGGAAGAGAACTAAGCATGATTCACCTCGGCACACCGACCCGATAAGCGGAGGTGAGACCACAAGATATCATGTACTCGAGAGCATATGATGTATGCCCTACTTGGAAGTTCGGGCTTCTAGAAGACTAATGTGATATGAGCAAGCCAGCTACTCTCCTTGGGAAGATACTATGATAGACGGAACAATAATGAAGTGGCTGAGTTATAGGCTGTCACGTTGGTAGAACGTGTAGCAGTGGACAAAATGTGGGAATGATGGTCTTCTACTTGTAGATGGTGGTTGAGTCAGAGATCATAAATATTGTTTGCATAGTGGTTGGGGAAAAGAAACATTGGCGGCGATGACAAGGTAACATGAGTCGATGTCATGTTTTGGTGGAACAATGGATTTGGGAGCTTATATAAAGTAGTTGAAGATTCAGATTTAATGGTTAGCAATTTTTATATTTCATCAATTGTAAAAAGAACTTGAAAAACTTAGTGAGAGAGAGAGAGAAATATGGTGGGTTCTGACCCGGGGAAATAATAAAATTTATCTTCTTTGTTCCCGTTGACGTAGGTTGAAATCACTCTCATTCGAACCACGTTAATCTCTTGTTTCCCATGTGATTTTTCGTTTGCTTGTTAAGTTCGCTTTGGTTCTCAATTAACCAAACAAAATCATTGATTGAGAGAAGTTTGTTCGAGGGGTTCAATTCTCATAACACCCTTAGAACGAAAAACAGTCGTCAATATTATTTATATATTTGTTATATGATTTGGATTCAATAACGATGTAATTTTTATGCTTACTTTTTAAGTACCTATATAATTAATCATTATTGGATAATAGTATATTATATATATATATATAATTAGATTTTAACTATACATAACTATAAATGCATGTGTGGCCTAAAACTATTAAAAGATTATAAAACTAATATCAATATGGGGAGAAAGACTTGTGTGGGACGGATGTAATGTGTATGGATGATGTGGTATACCAATCCACTAATATTTTGACATATATACATTGAATTTGAAATTAATCAATAATAATGGAGAGAAAAATTTATTAATTGAGTGCATTTAGTATGCCTTATGTTTTTCTCCAACATGATATCCAAATTATTTTAAAAAATTTGTTAGACAAGTTGTTATTTATAATAAATAAAAATAAATGTCCTAATATAATTGAATGAATGTGTGGAATCATGTAGATGGCTGAGGGGATCTAAGCTTCTAACCACCAATTTTGCTTGGGGAAACTCGCACTTTCTCAATATAGTTTTCAAATTTTATCATTTACAAACACATTATATTTTGGGAAGTTTATAAAATTAGAAAAAAAAAAGATTGCAATTTACTAAAATGATACACAATATTTTTCCAGTTACGAAGTTGGCCAACGTCTCTGAAATATAATTGGGAGAATCACAATTTCCCTAAGAACACACCGAAGTCAATGTAAACTTCACAGATATAAAATCAAAATTTTAGATCCCCTAAATTTTTATTTTTTTATTAATAATTTCGGAGATCCGAATTATGACTTCGGATATTCGAAGTATTGATTATGATCTCCGAAGTCAGAAAAATAATAATATAAAATCGGGTACTTTTTATTTGTTCTCACGACATTGATTTTGATTCTCAACGAAATAGTTAATAATATAGGATTTTTACATATAAGTCCGAAAACATCAATTTATAATACATTAAATCCATTTACGTAATTTAAAATTAATGTTGACTTGAATTTTGACTAAGAGGGGTCATGCTTGAACGTCTATTGTGTCCACGTTCCCCACATCAACCACATATGACTTGTACTGTTTGTTTGGCCTGTGAAGGTCTTCTATTTGTTTTCGGGCTTCCCTCCGAAAAATACTCATTTGGTGGTAATACATTCAAACCTTCATTGAGAATAAAAATATTAGTTAAAATTTTAATTGAATATTTTTCTAATAAAACAAAGTAATATTATACTTGATAGCCCTTATGGCAAGACACAATCTGATTGGTCATCAACATGATGAATAGTCTCCATATATGCAGTATTAAGTGTGGTCGTTGTGTACATCTTGCTCTAAAAATTATAGCG
Organism: Zanthoxylum bungeanum; assembly: GCA_019454045.1. Taxonomy (NCBI): domain Eukaryota; kingdom Viridiplantae; phylum Streptophyta; class Magnoliopsida; order Sapindales; family Rutaceae; genus Zanthoxylum; species Zanthoxylum bungeanum. The sequence continues at coordinate 9,085 of SKCR01004657.1, read as the reverse complement.
TTTGATTATATCAGCCGCACATATAAGCCAATGCACGTGCACACAAAAGTTACTCTAAATCAAACTTTTTACACGTACACGCCTTTCTCTTATGTTGACAATTTCAATCATGTCTCCACCACATACATCAAACTCATAACGATCAGCTGGTTATACAGACATTCGATGCGATTTTACTAAATGTTTTTATTTTTTATTTTTGCATGCGCGCATGGGGTCAACGAAGTAATAATCTTTTATGTCGATTATCTGCTATCAAAAAATAATCTATGAAGGGTTATCATGATATAATTAAGTTATCTTTTCCCAACTTAAAATAGCTCGATCACGTTACATTGTCAAATGGTATAGTGTAAATGTAAAAATCACTTACAGTCATTTTGACTACCAATTTCAATAACTAAATGTCGCTGCAAATATGACGAAATTAAACTTTTCATACTGATTTTGTACTCTATTTGACTTCTCTGCATCCACATATACAACATTTTCATTAACTGCTCATAAGTTGTGATAAGTGTGGTTTATACCCACTTATTATGGCATTCTCAGCTTATTATTTTGTTATAATTCGAGATATTTAATATGATTTATAATTTATTTTATGTTTTATTTATAGGAGCATTAATATATGGATCGGGGAATAATTGCACGTGTTTTGGGAAATTTCGGGAAGACACAGGATGAGCAGGGAAGAATGGCGCCGAGGCGCCAAAATCCCATACAAGTTCCAGGGAGAATGGCGCCACGGCGCCATTCATCAAAAGCAATGGGCGCCGCGGCGCCCATTCATTAAGCAACAATGAGCGCCGCGGCGCCCATTCATTGATTAAACAAAGGCGCCGCGGCGCCTCCTCACCCATACAATTTCCCGACAATTTGGCGCTGCGGCGCTGCGGAGAAGAAAAGTACGCGCATATCAGGAAATTAATTTTAGGGTTTTTAATAATCCTAATGCTACCCAAAGACTCCCTGCCTCAACTATAAATATAACATTACATCCAACACTCAAAGGGAGGCTAATACAGAGCACAAAACACAGAAACACATATTTTTAGAGATCCAAGGAGAGGATTGAAGAGCGACAAGAGGAGACAAAGGCTGTAATATCCGGAGAGGAAGAGATTCAATTCGGGTTTTATCTTCTTATTTCTTTCTTAAGACTCTAATGATTTCCATTAAATTCGTGGCTTGATTATTTATTGTTTTATCTTTTGTCATGAATTTACTCCTTAATTTTGGAGAATGATGTAATTGATGCTTGAACCTTGTATTTTTGTTTATCAATTTTGTAATGAAGTTTTATTAATTATTTATATTCTTTTGAGTTTAATGCTTCTTAATTGTTGGCCACAATTGAAGATGATGAATGTTTAGAATCTATCACTCGAGAGAGGGGATTTTGAATAGATCTAGAGAATATAACCTAGGGTTTTATAGAGTTCGAGAGAATCTGTAGTCCTTTGAAGTCGTTAACATAGAATCACAAATCGTAATGAGTTATTAACTATTGGATTTTTATAGAGATATCGAAGTCTATAGTTGATAATATTTTCACTCGGCACTCGAGAGAGGGAGTGGATATTTTAGGATCTTGACTTATAAATAATATAACTGAACAAGGATTAATTGACATAACAAATACATAGGTGATAGCTAGGTGAAATCAGGATCCAGAGTCTCTATCGTATTAGTTCCTCCTATATAACTATTTTATTATTTTTATATTTTATTTATATAATTAAATCTTTGTTAAATGTTGTCTAAATAAAGTTAGGATTATCAATTGTAGTACTTAGTGCGAGTTAACGCAATCCCTGTGGGTTCGACACTCTAAACTCATTTATACTAAAACTTGACACCGTACACTTGCGGTACGATATAAAAATATCACAACAAGTTTTTGGCGCCGTTGCCGGGGATTGTTTGTTTAATTCACATTAATACTACTACCAAGTAATCTTAGCTTTAATTTAGATTTTTATTTTTATTTTTATTTTTATTCTTCTTTATTTTTATCTTACGTTTTATTTTTATTTTTATTTTATTTTAATTTAATTTATTTTTATATTTTTCGTACGAGGTGAATTTGAAAAGAAGCAATGGCAGATCCTATTGGTGCATTGATAGCTCAAGTATCGTCCTTCACGACTCATCTAGCAGTATTGATAAATCAAATGAGCCAACCGTCTATTGAAGCTGTTTCTGCTAATGGAATGTTTTTACCCAACAGAGGAGCAGGATTTGAACAAGTACAGTATGTGAACAATTGGAACTTCAACAACTGTAGAGGCAGTCATATGCTTAACTATTATCATCCGAATTTTTCATATGCTGATATGGAGAACATTTTGCAACCTCCTCATGGCTTCAATTATCCAAAAGTTGAGCAGAAACCTTCCTTAGAAGACCTCATGATCACGTTTGTAGCTACAGCTTCAGAGAGGTTTGAGAAGAATGAGTCAATGCTGGATAATATCGAAACACGAATGGGCAATATAGAGGCAAATATGAAATCTTTAGAAGCAAAAATTGAGTTGCTTGCTTCTTCCATGGCCAATCAACAGACATGGGATTTTCCGAGTGACACTGAAGTCAACCCCAATGAGCAATGTCAAAATAGAACCTGTAGGAGCAGAAAAGAGTTTAAAGACACCTCTCAGGACTTAGGCAGTAAAGAAAATGAAATGGTATTTCATGAGGAAACAGTAATAGAAGAGAGAACAAAGGTGAATTGATAATGAGAGGTCAATATGAAGAAATCACCTTCAGTGTTTTCAGAGCCATGTCGAGTTCTCAAGGTGATGCAGACTGTCACATGATAGATACAGTAAAAAAGGGAGTTGAAACCAGACAGGGTGAATCAGTATTTCAACAGCCTATGAGCATAATGCAGCCATGCATAAAGGAAAATTCTCTGCAGCTAAACTCGAAACCACTCCCAAAGGGCCGTAAAAAGAGGAAAAGAAAGGCCAGTTCTCACTTAGAGATAATTCCTGGAAGATTAAAAAGAAAACCGAGCCAATTTTGCCGAATGTGCAGTCCAGAATTTCCAATTGAAGGGAAATCTACATATCCTGGGGGACCATCTATAGATAAATCACCACAGCCTGCCAAGCTATCTTTTTCATGTCATAAGAACCGGTGGATACCAAAGAAGAAAGAAGATGAGATTACCCGGTTCACTACTTTTAAGTAGGGATGGCAATTTCCGGATCCAGGTCCGGGTCCGTATGGACCCGGATCCGGATCCGCAACTTCTTTTTCGGACCCGGGTCCGGTACCGGACCCGGATAAAGGCATCCGGGTCCGGACCCGGGTATACCCGGAATGGACCCGGGTATACCCGGATGGACCCGGGATCCGTTTTTTTTTTTTTTACTATTTTTTACTATACTAATACTATGTAATATGTATTAACAGTATCACAAAAATCAATAAATAAACAAACAAACACACAGCAGTCATCGCAAACAAACAAACACACATGCTATAGACTATAGTTTCAAACTTTCAATCACACAGCAGTACAGAGTGCTACATTATGAATCAAAAATTTCACGATTTGGCACACTCATGACTCACCTCAACAATTTCAGAATTCAGGCTACTGACTCCGAAAGGTAAAAATACTAAATAAAGATTTAACTTCTAATTGATTAGCGAACCCGAGCAAAAAAAAAATACTAAAAAAAAATCACCCCATTTCACCTTCTTTATCTTCACGAATCTTCTCTCTTTCTATTAAAACCAAACCCTCTTCTTATATGTTTATAGAACTTAGTTAGTTTACTTTAAAAAAAAATGTTTTCAGGAAGGAATTAGCTAAGGTTTTAAGCCACCCATTTCCTTAACTGCAAAAACTTTTTGTTCATTTGCTTTGGCTTTTGGATCTTTTCATCTAAAGCATCTCTACTTCTTTTTTAAAAAGAAATTTCTGGCTGGCTGCGTGAAGAAATCGTGATGGTTGGTGGCTGGCTTGGCTTGGTGGCGCAGCACGGCAGCAGAGGCAGGCAGGGGGTGGGGGTGGCTGGTGTGGCTGCGGCGTGAGGTGAGGACTGAGGAGGATGAACGATTTAGTTAGGGTTAGGGATTTAATTTTAGGTCAGAGAGGGGGGTAAAATGAGGGTTGATTGACTTATTAATGATAACAATTTTTTTGGTTTTTTTTTTTTAAATAAATTCCGGGTCCCGGGTAACCCGGGTCCGGAATTTCCCAGACCCGCATCCGGACCCGGGACAGTGCGGGTCTGGGAAATTCATTACCGGATCCGCAATTTTTTTTTACGGATCCGGGTAGACCCGTACCCGGGTCATCCGGGTCCGTGCGGACCCGGGCCGGGTCCGGGTCTGGTTGCCATGCCTACTTTTAAGCCACCATAACCATTTGGGTGGTTGCGTCTGGCTGAAGACGTTAAACTTAGCGCTAGCGGGGAGGCAACCCTTGCATTTCTTTTATCATTATTTTCTTTACTTTTTATTTTGTTTTATTTTATTGTGTGCTATTTATTTATTTGCATGTTATTTATGCAGGTAGCACGAGACACACAATGCCCGCGCAACCAAATTCCAACCAGCAAGAGTCTGATCAACTCCATGCACGGTAGTGTTGTTCCTCACTCTTGCTCTTGATATTTATCTTACATTGAGGACAATGCAAATTTTAAGTTTGGGGGTGTGTGCATGTTGTTTACTTGCTATTTAGTTGTTTAAATTTTTTTGTTGAAAAAAAAAAAAAAAAAAAATTTGTTTTAGTCTTTGATAGTAAAGCATAAATCTTGTGATAATATTGTTTGTTTATGAGTGAAATTTTAGAAACGATAAGTGCCTAATTTACTTTTATCTGATGCCTTGAATAATTGATTTATGTTAGACTCGTAAGCACTTAAAATAGGTTCTTAGCAGTAAAACTTAAGTAGTTGACAATGTGACTAGTTGACGAAATTGCATGTCGATGAATGACCGTTTGCTTAGATATCTATCTTGATTTGCTAGTGTTATGAAGTATGGTATAGCTAAAAGAAAAATGTCTCTAAAGAAAGAAAATAAACCACCTATAACCGATAAGCGTGAAGCTACCCATGGGCGAGTATTAGGACCACCATGAGGAGAAATGCTACCTTAAAGGGTAGATGAGTTGAAAAAAAAAAAAGTGCAAAATTGAGAAAAGAAAAAAGAGACAAGAAAATAAATGAAAAAATCATACCATACCGAACACAAAATAAAGCAATTACAAAGCATAATTGAGATATCTAAGTTGGTTTGACCCATTGATTCTAATTTTTAAACGAAATCATTGAGTTGGCTTACTTAAGATCAAAGCTGTGATGAACCTTTACACACACACACCTTGAGTCTAGCTTAGATAATTTATTCGAGAATTTGGATTCGAGCTGCAATTGCGTACTTTGAAGATTCTCTAATTTCATTTATATCGAACCAAACCGCAAATCGAACCAAACCAGACTGAATTTATGATTTTTTTCTAATGGTTCGGTTTGCGGTTCAGATTGACCCACCCTAAATGATTTACGGTTCGGTTCAGGAGCTAATCCGAACCGCACCTGTTAAACCGAACCGAACCGTTATAATTAAAAAATTATATATTTTTATAAAAAAATTGTATTTTTCTTTTAATTTTATTCTATGTTTTTTTTTATTAGTATGTTAATACTTTTATTCTTAAATTTTTTGTTAATACTTTTAATCTTAAATTTATTTGTTAATACTTTTATTCTTAAATTTTTTGTTTTATGGTAGCATCATTATTCTTGAAAGTAAGATGTTGGATTTGTCTCTTAATTAGAATGATGATATCATCATTATTCAAGGTAATTTTTTAAAAATACAAGAATTAATTGTGCCTCATTTTTCAATCCTTTATGGAGTGCATGTGTTCCCTGGAGTCACAGCTTACAACCTAGCACTTCATACTATTTGTTGGATATACTAGTTTTTTTTTTGTACATTAAGTGGATGAAAATTTGTTTTAAATATAATAATCCGTAAAATGAACCGAACTAATCCGTAAACCACTGGTTTAAAAAAATTTCAATCCGAACCAAACCGTTATTTAATGGTTTGGTTTGAGAGGTAAAAATCTGACCTGTAAAATATGGTTTGGTTCGATTTTTAACAAAAACCGAACCAAACCGAACCGCACCCACCCCTACTCTCATGTATTCATCGCTATCATTATCTAATTTCTCTCAATATCCCTCACTGTAGAAAGTTAAAGGTATTTGTTCCATTTTAGACTTGAGAGAACATGAAGAAACTTCAGAATATGAATTGGCAAAAAAAAAAAAAGTTTTTGTCGTGAGAACAAATGAAGAATGTCCGATTTTATATTATTTTTTTTCCAATTTCGGAGATCTGAATCAATACTTCGGATATTCGAAGCCTTAATTCAGATCTCTGAAGTTGTTAATAAAAAAATAATAAAAACTTAGGAGATTCGAAATTTTGATTTCGGATCTCCGAAGTTCACACTTATTTCAGAGTGTACTTCGGATAAGTTAGTCAAATTCGCAAATGAAAAACGTTATAACTCATTTTGACAAATGATAATCTTTTTTTGGCTACTTTTATAAATTTCCTTTATTTTTTGTATAATACCATGTTGTCACCTCTAATGTCAAAAACGTTCACATAAAAACTCATTATAAATATATATATTATCTTATTTTTTTGGGTTTAAAAGTGAAGGAAAAAAGGTGGTGTCAATCTCCCTAATATTATATCATTTGGCGCACATGATATTACAAATCAAATGAGTATAAGTATTATTTATTTAATTATTTTTTTATTATTTCAACATGTGTGATAAAATGTTAATGATTTATCGTGTAGATGATATGATACCATTATTGTATTGCATCGTTGAATTTTTCCCAAGTTCTCATGGACAAACTAATGTAACATCGAAAGTAGTAGAAATGGTAATTCGATGAATAAGTTGTGACCATATCCAGGGGCGAAGCTATAATATTTTTTGAGGGAGGATTTTATAATTTTTAAAAGTTTATTTTATAAATTTAGGAGTATTTCTATTATATTTTTTAGTTGCAAAAAAACAAAAAAACAAAAACAAAAAAACGAAAAAACGAAAGGCCCGTGTCCATATATGTATAAAGTCTATCGTTGGCTTGGTCACCATTAATAGATGATCACGTAATATTCTGTAGTGTGGCTGCATGCAAAAGTGTCGTCTTTGTCTTGCACTTTGAGTTTGAATAGAGCCCCGACATCTTCAGCAAGACAGGCGGCGGCTTAGTCGTCGATGACAACTGTAACATGAAGCTTCGTTGCAGTTACAGGTTATTCAGTTATAGCTTCTTTTATGAAATATCTCAACAATCAAGTTTGTACACGACTGGGGATTTAGTTTGTACTTTCGAATCACTTTAGTTGGTTTGACGACGAATATATTTATTTTTAGTCGCAACTACTTTTGTTTTGTTTTGTTTTTAATGAAGAGATCTATTTGAGTACTACTAATTAAATAATTTTGTATGGCTGCGATTGTTGAATATTTTTCATAATGTAAGTGATTAGTGCTTATAATATACACTTTTTAATTGGATTTATTATTGATTTACCTTTAAATTATGTTATTGAATGAGTTAAATGTACTAATATTCATTATTTTATTTTTTGGGATGCAATATATGAAAAATTGAGTAAAAAATACTGAAAGTCCCGATTTACACTAGTGACTTCCTAATTTGCACAGTCTTCATTATTTTGGTCATAATTTTCTCATACGATATCCAAATGAGGTGATTCAAGTTGCGTTGTAAAGAAAACTCAATCATCTACAACTTTATAGTTTATGTGGAAGGCTGAACCAGACTCAATAATAGTCAAAATCGAGCTTGAACCTGCAAGTAATGCATCGGCGCGCCAATGGACTTTAATTGTCGTACCAATGAAGGTCAGAGATCGACATTGATGCGGAAGACTCCCAAATTGAACAATAAATTTGGTTTTTATGATATTTATAAAAATAATAACATTCAAGAATAACCAAGAACAAGAACATCAAATAAAGATTAAGAAGAGAAAATTGAAGAACTTGAATATTGAAGATTGAAGATTGACAATGTTCATAATTTATTTTATTTATCCATTATTTATTAACTTTTTGATGTTTATTATATTGAATATCATGAATGAATTTGTTTATCTTCTTCATCATACTTATATTTTGTTCTAGAATTGCAATGGAACACAATAAGAATTTTTATTAATTGAATCTTTTTATCATTGATTTGTGACATTCTATTTGGATTATTTATCATTCTCTCTACTTAATGCATCATGTTGCCTGATCATATGTGGTAAACCCATAAGAACTTGAAAATTTGACTTTTAGTTTAGACTTGGGAATTGATAACGAATGATCTCATTTTGATGAATAGATTTTCGTGCAGGATATGAATATACATTCAAGACATGCGTAGCCATAGTTAGAACTTAAACTTAATGAGTTTGACTTAGATTAATTGTCATAGGAATATAGGTAATTGAACTACGTTGGGAGTTTCTATCTGACTATCGGAAGTGGCTTGTAGATAACTTCGTGTTTTAAGTTTATAATAAGTAGAGTTGATCAGTTATAAATATATAAGATTACGTTAAGGAAATATTATGGGAAAGTTGTAATCTTAGGTTATTCTTATTTTTATTTTCTCGTGCTTATTGGTTACTTTTCTTTTACTTTAATTTTCTTGGTTAATAGTTATATCTTCATAAACACTAGTTTAGATAAGGTTATGATTGATAAAACTTTAGTATTAGACAGTAATAGCAATTCCTTGTGGATATATTTTTATACTATATGTGTGATACGTGCGTTTGCGTGTTATACAAAATCAGATAATAAATCAAACACATGAAAGACCACACACGAGAAAAACTTTGTGTGTGAGTTTTTTATTTTTTATTTTTTGGAGAAATGAAATAGAGATTATGTTGTAAATATAGTGTCATTAAACATAAAACAAACATGCTTTAACACTCAAATTCATAAAACAAATTTCAAATCCACTTTTACATGCATGAACCCTAAAACTTTGAGAAT
>SKCR01004656.1:0-26290 GCA_019454045.1 Zanthoxylum bungeanum | reverse complement strand
GTACACCTCTTCTGGGTTTATCGAGAATCGTAGTGTATTGGGTGTGATGTCAAGATGGAAGTATCACTTCAGACATATGGAGATGATGATCGTGAGGGATACAGAACTAGTACTCTATAATGGTTGCAACCATCGGGATAATATGACTAGGTCAGGATTATCCGATTCAAAGAGACTGGTTGCTTGATGTCCGATATGTGTATCGTACGGGGCAGACACATCTCCAGCCCCAGGCCTTACATGTGATCATCTGATACTGGTTCGATATACACTATACTACGGTATATACTAGCCGCTGTTATAGATCTTATATTCCAATAAGAATATTTCTGGAGAATTGGGTAGGCATGGCGTTTTGCTAGAGGCTAACCTGTCTTGTAAATCGGTAAAAACGTAGTATGGTACGTACATGTTCAGATAATCTGACGGCCGTATTTACTGCCAACATATCCAGAGATCTCTTGGGTCGCTTCCCGAAGATTCACCAATGACGTATGATTCAAACTCGATTAATCTTGGATTAATTACGGGAGAGACTTATCTTGGATAAAGTACTATAACAAGAGAGAGAACGATTAATTTGGAATAATCGTAAAATTATTATATTCGATATAATAATCGAAATTCGATTTCGACGCGAAATTAAAATTAGATTTTAATTCGGGCAAACAAGTTAATTTAGAATTAATTCGTTAGCGACGTAAATAATAATTTCGCTAGGCGCAATTATTTATTTTTAATTCGATTTAATTAACGTCGCGACGTAAGTTCGGTATTCGGAAATATCGACCCGAACGCGTGAGTGCACGTGGGCCCACTTTCATTTGGAAACGTGGGGGGCCGACATTACACATGTCATTTTATGCATTATTTAATGTTAATACATTGCATGGTGATAGTGTACAATACACTCAATGGTTTTGCATGGAGTTTGAGTGTTTGACACTCTAAGCCATTGCATGATTTTGTGTCATAAGTTTATTATTAATTTAATAAATATTAAGGCATAAATATAAATTGATTTTTTGTAACAAAAAAATCATAACACTCCTCACTCTCAACATTGCCGAAAACATGCAGTTTTGGGCTCTCCATTTCTTCAATTCTTGTGGCAAGATTTGAAGAAGTTGTGCATTCAAAATCACAACAAAGGCTAGCACCTTCAAGGGATCATACATAGGTGTTATGGGAAACTAATCCTTGAGCTTGGAAGGATCAAACTTGACTTGGAGTCTCTCTTTCTTCTTGGCCGAGAGCATCACTGCACAAGGGAGGAATTCGCTCATCTTAGCATCCATTTTCAAGTATTGTGAGTATGATTCCGCCATACTTCAATTAATTAATTCATGTATTTATATATTTTGCTTGTCTTGTTGATCTTGGGGCTTGGTAATTTTTCCAAATATACCTGAACCTAGAGAGTCTCAATAATGAAACATACTCGTTGAGCATAGAGCAACATAAATAAAATATTGATTATTTATAAAGTCGTTTAATGGTTAAACGAAAGATATACAACTAAAGAGACTAAATAGTCATTTGCCTAATTATTGTGTATTTACATTTAATACTTGATTAATTTAAATACACATTAATTAATAGTCAAAATGAATTGTTTGACTTATTTCCTAAATGAATATATATTTTAATATTAATGTAAAATATTATACATATTTTAATATATTTGTATTGATTAATAATTAATTATTTAATTGTTAAATGATTAAATTAATTAAAATATAAATATCTTATGTTAGGATATTTAAAGTTAATAATGTTAGTTGCATTTGTTGACAAATAAATATCTAATAAAGTTGTTTATAAGATATTTGTGCAAGTTGACCAAATGAAACTTGAAATGAAATGAAATTAATTTCCTTGTTTTTATCTTAGCCATTTCGGCCAAAGGCCAAATGAAACAAGTATATATTGATTTTCATTTCATGATACACTTAACCTAATACACTTTACAAAACAAACACCATTGAAGAAGAAACCTAAAGGAAGCTTCAGAAAGAAAGAAAGATCAAAGAAAGCTTGATTTTAGTAAGTTTTTTCCAACTTACTATTAGTAAGAGGAAATTGTTCCTTAGGATCTAGGCTTCAATGTATGACATCCTTAGGTTTTTCCTTCTTTGCTTTGTGGTTTGTTGATGGAAGTTTTGGTGAAGTGTTGTAAGCATGTATGATGAAGGAAGTTTGCAACTAGTGTAGTTGTAAACATTCTTTTAAGGTTTATGAAACCATGTTGCTAATCTAGAGTTGTTGACCCACTCTTAAATGACCTAGATTTGATCTTGAGTTGTTTCATTGTGTTGAGACTTGAATGGATGGAAGAATGATGATTGAAGTAATTGATTTAATGTATTTGGTCTAATTTGTCCAATTTGAGAAATTGAAAAATTAGGGTTTTAACTAATTCCAAATTTGGGGGTTTTCATATATTGTGTATTTATGTGTGTATATGATGCATATAAGTTTCATGTTGATTGGATATCATTTGGATGTGTCTTGAAGCATGAAAGTGCAAAATGCACAAAATTGAACCCTAGTGAGGCTCTCGGCCTTGACTTGCAAAATTGGGGATTTTGGTGTGCTTTGGTGTTTTGATGTTTTGAACATCATAAGTTCATCTTAGAAATGATTTAGAATCATTCAAAATTGATTGGATCAATTTCGGACTAAAATGGACAAAAATACAAAGCAAGGGTATTTCGGTAAATTCACTTAAAATTGTTTTATTGAATTTATTTTCATAATTTGATTATTGGAATATTAAATAAATATGTTTATTTAATTATCCGAGAAAAAATTTTGAAATCTGAAAATCGGATTTTCACCGCTTCCGCTGCGTTACCGGATTCACCCCCTAAATAACCCCTTCAAAATGGTATCAGAGCGAGTCTGATTCTAGGCCACTTAAAATGATTAGCCTTATTGAATCAATGTTTAATCATGTTTTCTTGACTTTGTGCATGCTTATTAGGATCTAAACTGGTTAGATTTAGGGTGTATGACACTTAGCGGAAAATCCCTAATAATAAGGTTTAAATGTAATTATGTAATTGATGCATGTTATATGGTCCGTTGTCAATACGGTTTATGAATATCTCTTTGTGACTACATCCGAGACCGTGCCTCTGCTGTGAGGGTGTAGCCGATAAAGATTTATTTATACCGGATGTATATGATACTAGGTAAATTCAAGTAAAAGCGGAATTCTGAACGTGCCCTAGCTGTCAGGATTACGTAAGTAACTTGAGTTTATCATTGACGAGTTTAACCTTGGTACGTCTCCTTGTGGGCCTGCCTTCGCAGCGACAACGAGAAACGGCCAGGACCGGTTACTTAGAGAGTCATTAGTGAATGATTGACAAATGAGTTGTCTACCTGATGAATATACGTAGGCGAGACCGTGCCTCTGCTGTGAGCCGAAATATATTCACGGGATCCACTTTTCACTATAGTATTTAATTTAATTATTAAATATTTGTATTCTGTTTTGGGATTACAGTATTGCATGATTTAGTGGGAGGGGCATATTAGATTAAAAATCCATGATCTAGTTTATGCTTTTGATATTATATGAAACTGCTTATTTTGCTAACCGTTTTTCGTGATCTATATGATAGATAGATGGCGATGGCGGCACAATCCACAAATCAGTTTGCGCGTATGCTTGATGCGAACAAACTGAAAGGCGCTGAGAACTTTGCAGACTGGAATTGGATTTGAGGATTGTCCTCGATTCCGAGAAGCTGGGTTATGTTCTTGAGGGTCCGTTGCCCCTTGCAGTGGGCGAGGATGCTTCGGAGGAGGAACGCCAAGTTTTTGAAACTTGGAAGATGATGATTTAAGGGTTAAATCATACATCCTTAGTTCACTGTCTCCGAAACTCAAGCAACAGTACTATGGTATGTTAGATTCCTATAGTATGATGACGCGATTGAGACAATCGTTTGAGAACCAGGAACAAGTTATTGTTCACAAAGTCGCCATGGAACTGTTCCATGCGCGTCTGGATGAGGGGCAGAGTGTCAGCCCACATGTTCTTCAGATGATCGATTTGATCGATCAATTGAGGCAACATAATCTCATCTTGAATGACATTCTCGGAGGAGTGTCATTCTTGGTTCACTGCCAGCTTCATTTCGCCAGTTCGTGATGTACTTCAACATGCACGGGACTGTCTGTACCTACCAGGAGCTACATAGGATGTTGCTCACGGCAGAAGAGACCTTAAGAAGGGAGTACCGACTCGCCCTCCTAGAACTACTTCTCTTTCGGCTTCTTCCCAAGGATGGTCCAAGGGAAAGAACAAGAAAGGCAGGAAGAAGAAGAAGAAGGCTTTTGGTCCTCAACAACAGGCGAAGATTGCAAAGCCCAAAAGGGCTTCTGAAGACAAATGCCACCACTGCGGCAAAGTTGGGCACTGGAAAAGGAACTGTCCTGATTACATTGCCCAAGTGAGGAGAGACAGAGCTTCTACATCAGGTACTTTATTTTTCCAGTTATTGATTTATCTTTGGCTTGTGAAGCCGTTACATCCAGCTGGATTTTAGATTCTGCTTGTCCCATTCACATTTGCAATTCGTTGCAGGTGCTGAAGGAAAGTAGGAAACTGAAGCCTGGAGAGAGATGCAGTTGCGGTTCGGGAGTGGAGACTCTTTGGATGCAGTTGCAGTGGGAGTATGCGAGATCTCATTGCCGAATGGGACACTTTTGTTATATGACTGTCATTTTGTACCAGGATGTGTCGCTAATATTATATCACTTTTTGTATTAGATACAGAAGGCTTTGTATTAATATTAAGAATAGTTCTTTGTATTTATATGATAAAAATAATATTCAGATCCTTAGTTGTCCAAACCAGCATGGTCATTATACATTGCAAACTTCAAAAAGATATATTAAATACTGGAGTTAATAAACGTAGTTTACCTGTAATTAATAATACTGAACTTTGGCATATGAGACTTGGTCACATTGGCGTTAAACGCCTTACCCAATTGGTTAGGAATGGTTTGATATCAGATCTTACCATTGAGTCCTATCCAACTTGTGAATCCTGTATTCAGGGTAAGATGACCAAAGCCCCATTTTCTGGTGTGGACACCGCGCCACAAACTTACTGGAACTCGTACATTCTGATGTATGTGGTCCACTAAGTCAAACTGCTCACAGTGGTTATTCGTACTTCGTTACCTTACCGATGATTTGTCACGGTACGGTTATGTGTATTTGATGCGACATAAATCGGAAACCTTTGAAAAGTTCAAAGAGTTCCGAAATGAAGTAGAAAAACAAACTGGTAAATATATTAAATGCCTTCGATCAGATCGAGGCGGCGAATATATGAGTGGTGAGTTATGGATTATATGAAGGAGAATGGGATTCTCGCTCAATATACTCCTCCAGGTACACCGACAGAGACGACTTCAAGTCGCAACCGCCGGTACATATTTTGCTTGAATAACGGAGCAGCAGAGCTGGAAATCTTCCAAGCAAGATACTGTTGCCGATTCAACAACTGAAGCGGAGTACATTGCAGCAGCTGAAGCAGCAAAGGAAGCGGTTTGGATCCGAAAATTCATAGTTGGATTAGGAGGAGTAGTTCCATTAGCAGCTGAGCCCGTTTTATTGTATTGTGACAATAGCGGGGCCATAGCGCAGGCTAAGAAACCAAGGTCTCATCAAACGATCCAAACATGTTCTTCGACGATTCCATCTGATTCGAGAGATCATACATCGTGGCGATGTGAAGATCGAAAAGATCGCATCAGAGGACAACATTACAGATCCGCTGACGAAAACAATTCCTCGGGAAAAGTTTGAGCGACACATACATAGTTCAGGTATTAGATGCTTGAGTGACTGGCTATAGGCCAAGTGGGAGATTGTTAGACAGTTATGACCCATAGCGTCACTATTTTGTAAATGATATTGTATTATTGTACAAATTAACTATGTAGTAATGAATTGCCTTTTACCGTTTTGTAATTTATTTACTTTGATATAAATGGTAACAGTCCCTATGATTAGTTCCGGATTGTGATGATATGAGACGGTATCAATCCATAAAGGTTTAATCATTAAATATCCCTAGTCGTAGTATTATCGAGATTGGACATCGATAATGCGGAACTAGTACTGTTGCACGTGCATGTTGTGAGGCACAACGGCATAGTTCTCATATATTTAAGTATAGGATACTTATGCAAGTGCGGTAGGAGGTTGTGTTTTACGATGGTACGGAAAACAGCTTCGCTCTGGATAGACCCCGCGAATCCCATTGGTAGTATGTCTGCGTGTCTATGGGAGTCCGCTTCAGGGTAGGTGCATATGATCTTAACCTGAGACTGCATCGCTAGTACTTACGACAATCGGTAAACTTTAGTTGGTGGTCCGGGCTTTAACGGGTTCTGTGTACACCTCTTCTGGGTTTATCGAGAATCGTAGTGTATTGGGTGTGATGTCAAGATGGAAGTATCACTTCAGACATATGGAGATGATGATCGTGAGGGATACAGAAACTAGTACTCTATAATGGGTTGCAACCATCGGGATAATATGACTAGTCAGGATTATCGATTCAAAGAGACTGGTTGCTTGATGATGTCCGATATGTGTATCGACGGGGCAGACACATCTCCAGCCCCAGGCCTTACATGTGATCATCTGATACTGGTTCGATATACACTATACTACGGTATACTCGCCTGTTATAGATCTTATATTCCAATAAGAATATTTCTGGAGAATTGGGCAGGCATGGCGTTTTGCGCTAGAGGCTAACCTTGTCTTGTAAATCGGTAACAACGTAGTACTTGTACGTACATTTCAGATAATCTGACGGCCGTATTTACTGCCCACATATCCAGAGATCTCTTGGGTCTCTTCCCGAAGATCACCAATGACGTATGATTCAAACTCGATTAATCTTGGATTAATTACGGAGAGACTTATCTTGGATAAAGTACTATACAAGAGAGAGAACGATTAATTTGGAATAATCGTAAAATTATTATATTCGATATAATAATCGAAATTCGATTTCGACGCGAAATTAAAATTAGATTTAATTCGGGCAAACAAGTTAATTAGAATTAATTCGTAGCGACGTAAATAATAATTTCGCTAGGCGCAATTATTTATTTAAATTCGATTTAATTAACGTCGCGACGTAAGTTCGGTATTTCGGAAATATCGAACCCCGAACGCGTGAGTGCACGTGGGCCCACTTTCATTGGAACGTGTGGGGCCGACATTACACATGTCATTTATGCATTATTTAATTGTTAATACATTGCATGTGATAGTGTACAATACACTCAATGGTTTTGCATGGAGTTTGAGTGTTTGACACTCTAAGCCATTGCATGATTTGTGTCATAAGTTTATTATTAATTTAATAAATATTAAGGCCATAAATATAAATTGATTTTTGTAACAAAAAAAATCATAACACTCCTCACTCTCTCACATTGCCGAAACACATGCAGTTTTGGGCTCTCCATTTCTTCAATTCTTGTGGCAAGATTTGAAGAAGTTGTGCATTTCAAAATCACAACAAAGGCTAGCACCTTCAAGGGATCATACATAGGTGTTATGGGAAACTAATCCTTGAGCTTGGAAGATCAAACTTGACTTGGAGTCTCTCTTTTCTTCTTGGCCGAGAGCATCACTGCACAAGGGAGGAATTTCGCATCATCTTAGCATCCATTTTCAAGTATTGTGAGTATGATTCCGCCATACTTCAATTAATTCATTCATGTATTTATATATTTTGCTTGTTCTTGTTGATCTTGGGCTTGGTAATTATTTCCAAACATACCTGAACTAGAGAGTCTCAATAATGAAACATACTCGTTGAGCACTAGAGCAACATAAATAAATAATATTGATATATTTATAAAGTCGTTTAATGGTTAAAGCAAGATACAACTAAAGAGACTAAATAGTCATTTGCCTAATTATTGTGTATTTACATTTAATACTTGATTAATTTAAATACACATTAATTAATAGTCAAAATGAATTGTTTGACTTATTTCCTAAATGAATATTAATTTTTAATATTAATGTTAAATATTATACATATATTAATATATTGTATTTGATTAATTAATTTAATTATTTAATTGTTAAATGATTAAATTAATTAAAATATAAATATCTTATGTTAGGATATTAAAGTTAATAATGTTAGTTGCATTTGTGACCAAAATAAATATCTAATAAAGTTGTTTATAAGATATTTGTGCAAGTTGACCAAATGAAACTTGAAATGAAATTGAAATAATTTCCTTGTTTATCTTAGCCATTTTCGGCCAAAGGCCAAATGAAACAAGTATATATTGATTTTCATTTCATGATACACTTAACCTAATACACTTTATCAAAACAAACACAATTGAAGAAAACCTAAAGGAAGCTTCAGAAAGAAAGAAAGATCAAGGAAAGCTTGATTTTAGTAAGTTTTTCCAACTTACTATTAGTAAGGAAATGTTCCTTAGGATCTAGGCTTCAATGTATGACATCCTTAGGTTATTTCCTTCTTTTTGCTTTGTGGTTTTTGTTGATGGAAGTTTTGGTGAAGGTGTAAAGCATGTATGATGATGGAAGTTTGCAATAGTGTAGTTGTAAACATTCTTTTAAGGTTTATGAAACCATGTTGCTAATCTAGAGTTGTTGACCCACTCTTAATGACCTAGATTTGATCTTGAGTTGTTTCATTTGTGTTGAGACTTGAATGAATGGAAGAATGATGATTGAAGTAATTGATTAATGTATTTGGTCTAATTTGTCCAATTTGAGGAAATTGAAAAATTATGGTTTTTAACTAATTCCAAATTTGGGGGTTTTCATATATATTGTGTATTTATGTGTATATGATGCATATAAAGTTTCATGTTGATTGGATATCATTTGGATGTGTCTTGAAGCATGAAAGTGCAAAAATGCACAAAATTGAACCCTAGTGAGGCTCTCGGCCCTTGACTTGCAAAATTGGGGATTTTGGTTTGGTGCATTTGGTGTTTTGATGTTTTGAACATCATAAGTTCATCTTAGAAATGATTTAGAATCATTCAAAATTGATTGGATCAATTTTCGGACTAAAATGGACAAAAATACAAAGCAAGGGTATTTCGGTAAATTCACTTAAAATTGTTTTATTGAATTTATTTTCATAATTTGATTATTGGAATATTAAAATAAATATGTTTATTTAATTAATCCGAGAAAAATTTTGAAATCTGAAAATCGGATTTTCACCGCTTCCGCTGCGTTACCGGATTCACCCACTAAATAACCCCTTCAAAATGGTATCAGAGCGAGTCTGATTCTAGGCCACTTAAAATGATTAGCCTTTATTGAATCAATGTTTAATCATGTTTTCTTGACTTTGTGCATGCTTATTAGGATCTAAACTGGTTAGATTAGGGTGTATGACACTTAGCGGAAAATCCCTAATAATAAGGTTTATTTAATTTAATTATGTAATTGATGCATGTTATATGGTCCTTCTTGTCAATAAGGTTTATGAATATCTCTTTGTGACTACATCCGAGACCGTGCCTCTGCGTGATGAGGGTGTAGCCGATAAAGATTATTTATACCGGATGTATATTAGATACTAGGTAAATTCAAGTAAAAGCGGAATTCTGAACGTTGCCCTAGCTGTCAGAATTACGTAAGTAACTGAGTTTATCATTGAAGAGTTTAACCTTGGTACGTCTCCTTGTGGGCCTGCCTTCGCAGGCGACAACGAGAAACGGCCAGGACCGGTTACTTAGGAGTCATTAGTGAATGATTGACACAAATGAGTTGTCTACCTGATGAATATACGTAGGCGAGACCGTGCCTCTGCTGTGAGCCGAAATATATTCACGGGATCCACTTTTCACTATTAGTATTTAATTTAATTATTAAATATTTGTATTCTGTTTTGGGATTACAGTATTGCATGATTTAGTGGGAGGGGCATATTAGATTAAAAATCCATGATCTAGTTTATGCTTATGATATTATATGAAACTGCTTTATTTTGCTAAACCGTTTTTCGTGATCTATATGATAGATTTGGCGATGGCGGGCACAATCCACAAATCAGTTTGCGCGTATGCTGATGCGAACAAACTGAAAGGCGCTGAGAACTTTGCAGACTGGAATTGGACTTGAGGATTGTCCTCGATTCCGAGAAGCTGGGTTATGTTCTTGAGGGTCCGTTGCCCCTGCAGTGGGCGAGGATGCTTCGGAGGAGAAACGCCAAGTTTTTGAAACTTGGAAGGATGATGATTTAAGGGTTAAATCATACATCCTTAGTTCACTGTCTCCGAAACTCAAGCAACAGTACTATGGTATGTTAGATTCCTATAGTATGATGACGCGATTGAGACAATCGTTTGAGAACCAGGAACAAGTTATTGTTCACAAAGTCGCCATGGAACTGTTCCATGCGCGTCTGGATGAGGGGCAGAGTGTCAGCCCACATGTTCTTTAGATGATCGATTTGATCGATCAATTGAGGAACATAATCTCATCTTGAATGACATTCTCTCGGGAGGAGTGTCATTCTTGGTTCACTGCCAGCTTCATTTCGCCAGTTCGTGATGTACTTCAACATGCACGGGACTGTCTGTACCTACCAGGAGCTACATTAGGATGTTGCTCACGTAGCAGAAGGGACCTTAAGAAGGGAGTACCGACTCGCCCTCCTAGAACTACTTCTCTTTCGGCTTCTTCCCAAGGATGGTCCAAGGGAAAGAACAAGAAAGGCAAAAAAAGAGAAGAAGAAGGCTTTTGGTCCTCAACAACAGGCGAAGATTGCAAAGCCCAAAAGGGCTTCTGAAGACAAATGCCACCACTGCGGAAAGTTGGACACTGGAAAAGGAACTGTCCTGATTACATGCCCAAGTGAGGAGAGACAGAGCTTCTACATCAGGTACTTTTATTTTCCAGTTATTGATTTATCTTTGGCTTGTGAAGCCGTTACATCCAGTTGGATTTTAGATTCTGCTTGTCCCATTCACATTTGCAATTCGTTGCAGGTGCTGAAGGAAAGTAGGAAACTGAAGCCTGGAGAGATGCAAGTTGTGGTTCGGGAGTGGAGGGACTCTTTGGATGCAGTTGCAGTGGGAGTATGCGAGATCTCATTGCCGAATGGGACACTTTTGTTATATGACTGTCATTTTGTACCAGGATGTGTCGCTAATATTATATCACTTTTTGTATTAGATACAGAAGGCTATTGTATTAAATATTAAGAATAGTTCTTTGTATTTATATGATAAAAATAATATTCAGATCCTTAGTTGTCCAAACCACATGGTCATTATACATTGCAAACTTCAAAAGATATATTAAATACTGGAGTTAATAAACGTAGTTTACCTGTATTAATAATACTGAACTTTGGCATATGAGACTTGGTCACATTGGCGTTAAACGCCTTACCAATTGGTTAGGAATGGTTTGATATCAGATCTTACCATGAGTCCTATCCAACTTGTGAATCCTATATTCAGGGTAAGATGACCAAAGCCCTATTTCTGGTGTTGGACACCGCGCCACAAAACTTACTGGAACTCGTACATTCTGATGTATGTGGTCCATAAGTCAAACTGCTCACAGTGGTTATTCGTACTTCGTTACCTTTACAGATGATTTGTCACGGTACGGTTATGTGTATTTGATGCGACATAAATCGGAAACCTTTGAAAAGTTCAAAGAGTTCCGAAATGAAGTAGAAAAAACAAACTGGTAAATATATTAAATGCCTTCGATCAGATCGAGGCGGCGAATATATGAGTGGTGAGTTTATGGATTATATGAAGGAGATGGGATTCTCGCTCAATATACTCCTCCAGGTAAACCGACAGAGACGACTTCAAGTCGCCAAACCGGTACATATTTTGCTTGAATAACGGAGGCAGTGAGCTGGAAATCTTCCAAGCAAGATACTGTTGCGATTTCAACAACTGAAGCGGAAGTACATTGCAGCAGCTGAAGCAGCAAAGGAAGCGGTTTGGATCCGAAAATTCATAGTTGGATTAGGAGTAGTTCCATTAGCAGCTGAGCCCGTTTTATTGTATTGTGACAATAGCGGGGCCATAGCGCAGGCTAAGAAACCAAGGTCTCATCAACGATCCAAACATGTTCTTCGACGATTCCATCTGATTCGAGAGATCATACATCGTGGCGATGTGAAGATCGAAAAGATCGCATCAGAGGACAACATTACAGATCCGCTGACGAAAACAATTCCTCGGGAAAAGTTTGAGCGACACATACATAGTTCAGGTATTAGATGCTTGAGTGACTGGCTATAGGCCAAGTGGGAGATTGTTAGACAGTTATGACCCATAGCGTCACTATTTTGTAAATGATATTGTATTATTGTACAAAATTAACTATGTAGTAATGAAATTGCCTTTTACCGTTTTGTAATTTATTTACTTTGATATAAATGGTAACAGTCCCTATGATTAGTTCCGGATTGTGATGATATGAGACGGTATCAATCCATAAAGGTTTAATCATTAAATATCCCTAGTAGTAGTATTATCGAGATTGGACATCGATAATGCGGAATAGACTAGTACTGCACTTGTGCATGTTGTGAGGGCACAACGGCATAGTTCTCATATATTTAAGTATAGGATACTTATGCAAGTGCGGTAGGAGGTGTGTTTTACCGATGGTACGGAAAACAGCTTCGCTCTGGATAGACCCCGCGGAATCCCATTGGTAGTATGTCTGCGTGTCTATGGGAGTCCGCTTCAGGGTAGGTGCATATGATCTTAACCTGAGACTTGCATCGCTAGTACTTACGACAATCGGTAAACTTTAGTTTTGGTGGTCCAGGGCTTTAACGGGTTCTGTGTACACCTCTTCTGGGTTTATCGAGAATCGTAGTGTATTGGGTGTGATGTCAAGATGGAAGTATCACTTCAGACATATGGAGATGATGATCGTGAGGGATACAGAACTAGTACTCTATAATGGTTGCAACCATCGGGATAATATGACTAGGTCAGGATTATCCGATTCAAAGAGACTGGTTGCTTGATGTCCGATATGTGTATCGTACGGGGCAGACACATCTCCAGCCCCAGGCCTTACATGTGATCATCTGATACTGGTTCGATATACACTATACTACGGTATACTACGCCTGTTATAGATCTTATATTCCAATAAGAATATTTCTGGAGAATTGGGCAGGCATGGCGTTTTGCTAGAGGCTAACCTTGTCTTGTAAATCGGTAAAAACGTAGTACTTGGTACGTACATGTTCAGATAATCTGACGGCCGTATTTACTGCCAACATATCCAGAGATCTCTTGGGTCGCTTCCCGAAGATTCACCAATGACGTATGATTCAAACTCGATTAATCTTGGATTAATTACGGAGAGACTTTATCTTGGATAAAGTACTATACAAGAGAGAGAACGATTAATTTGGAATTAATCGTAAAATTATTATATTCGATATAATAATCGAAATTCGATTTCGACGCGAAATTAAAATTAGATTTTAATTCGGGCAAACAAGTTAATTTAGAATTAATTCGTTAGCGACGTAAATAATAATTTCGCTAGGCGCAATTATTTATTTAAATTCGATTTAATTAACGTCGCGACGTAAGTTCGGTATTTCGGAAATATCGAACCCGAACGCGTGAGTGCACGTGGGCCCACTTTCATTTGGAAACGTGTGGGGCCGACATTACACATGTCATTTTATGCATTATTTAATTGTTAATACATTGCATGGTGATAGTGTACAATACACTCAATGGTTTTGCATGGAGTTTGAGTGTTTGACACTCTAAGCCATTGCATGATTTGTGTCATAAGTTTATTATTAATTTAATAAATATTAAGGCATAAATATAAATTGATTTTTGTAACAAAAAAATCATAACACTCCTCACTCTCTCACATTGCCGAAACACATGCAGTTTTGGGCTCTCCATTTCTTCAATTCTTGTGGCAAGATTTGAAGAAGTTGTGCATTCAAAATCACAACAAAGGCTAGCACCTTCAAGGGATCATACATAGGTGTTATGGGAAACTAATCCTTGAGCTTGGAAGGATCAAACTTGACTTGGAGTCTCTCTTTTCTTCTTGGCCGAGAGCATCACTGCACAAGGGAGGAATTTCGCATCATCTTAGCATCCATTTTCAAGTATTGTGAGTATGATTCCGCCATACTTCAATTAATTCATTCATGTATTTATATATTTTGCTTGTTCTTGTTGATCTTGGGGCTTGGTAATTATTTCCAACATATACCTGAACCTAGAGAGTCTCAATAATGAAACATACTCGTTGAGCACTAGAGCAACATAAATAAATAATATTGATTATTTATAAAGTCGTTTAATGGTTAAACGCAAGATACATACTAAAGAGACTAAATAGTCATTTGCCTAATTATTGTGTATTTACATTTAATACTTGATTAATTTAAATACACATTAATTAATAGTCAAAATGAATTGTTTGACTTATTTCCTAAATGAATATATATTTTTAATATTTAATGTAAATATTATACATATATTTAATATATTTGTATTTGATTAATTAATTAATTATTTAATTGTTAAATGATTAAATTAATTAAAATATAAATATCTTATGTTAGGATATTTAAAGTTAATAATGTTAGTTGCATTTGTTGACCAAAATAAATATCTAATAAGTTGTTTATAAGATATTTGTGCAAGTTGACCAAATGAAACTTGAAATGAAATTGAAATTAATTTCCTTGTTTTTATCTTAGCCATTTTCGGCCAAAGGCCAAATGAAACAAGTATATATTGATTTTCATTTCATGATACACTTAACCTAATACACTTTATCAAAACAAACACAATTGAAGAAACCTAAAGGAAGCTTCAGAAAGAAAGAAAGATCAAAGGAAAGCTTGATTTTAGTAAGTTTTTTCCAACTTACTATTAGTAAGGAAATTGTTCCTTAGGATCTAGGCTTCAATGTATGACATCCTTAGGTTATTTCCTTCTTTGTTCTTTGTGGTTTTTGTTGATGGAAGTTTTGGTGAAGGTGTAAAGCATGTATGATGATGGAAGTTTGCAACTAGTGTAGTTGTAAACATTCTTTTAAGGTTTATGAAACCATGTTGCTAATCTAGAGTTGTTGACCCACTCTTAAATGACCTAGATTTGATCTTGAGTTGTTTCATTGTGTTGAGACTTGAATTGAATGGAAGAATGATGATTGAAGTAATTGATTTAATGTATTTGGTCTAATTTGTCCAATTTGAGGAAATTGAAAAATTATGGTTTTAACAAATTCCAAATTTGGGGTTTTCATATATTGTGTATTTATGTGTGTATATGATGCATATAAAGTTTCATGTTGATTGGATATCATTTGGATGTGTCTTGAAGCATGAAAGTGCAAAATGCACAAATTGAACCCTAGTGAGGCTCTCGGCCTTGACTTGCAAAATTGGGGATTTTGGTTGCTTTTGTGTGTTTTGATGTTTTGAACATCATAAGTTCATCTTAGAAATGATTTAGAATCATTCAAAATTGATTGGATCAATTTCGGACTAAAATGGACAAAAATACAAAGCAAGGGTATTTCGGTAAATTCACTTAAATTGTTTTATTGAATTTATTTTCATAATTTGATTATTGGAATATTAAATAAATATGTTTATTTAATTAATCCGAGAAAAATTTTTGAAATCTGAAAATCGGATTTTCACCGCTTCCGCTGCGTTACCGGATTCACCCCCTAAATAACCCCTTCAAAATGGTATCAGAGCGAGTCTGATTCTAGGCCACTTAAAATGATTAGCCTTTATTGAATCAATGTTTAATCATGTTTTCTTGACTTTGTGCATGCTTATTAGGATCTAAACTGGTTAGATTTAGGGTGTATGACACTTAGCGGAAAATCCCTAATAATAAGGTTTAAATGTAATTATGTAATTGATGCATGTTATATGGTCCGTCTTGTCAATAAGGTTTATGAATATCTCTTTGTGACTACATCCGAGACCGTGCCTCTGCTGTGAGGGTGTAGCCGATAAAGATTTATTTATACCGGATGTATATTAGATACTAGGTAAATTCAAGTAAAAGCGGAATTCTGAACGTGCCCTAGCTGTCAGAATTACGTAAGTAACTTGAGTTTATCATTGACGAGTTTAACCTTGGTACGTCTCCTTGTGGGCCTGCCTTCGCAGCGACAACGAGAAACGGCCAGGACCGGTTACTTAGGAGTCATTAGTGAATGATTGACAAATGAGTTGTCTACCTGATGAATATACGTAGGCGAGACCGTGCCTCTGCTGTGAGCCGAAATATATTCACGGGATCCACTTTTCACTATTAGTATTTAATTTAATTATTAAATATTTGTATTCTGTTTTGGGATTACAGTATTGCATGATTTAGTGGGAGGGGCATATTAGATTAAAATCCATGATCTAGTTTATGCTTATGATATTATATGAAACTGCTTTATTTCTGCTAACCGTTTTTCGTGATCTATATGATAGATTGGCGATGGCGGCACAATCCACAAATCAGTTTGCGCGTATGCTTGATGCGAACAAACTGAAAGGCGCTGAGAACTTTACAGACTGGGAATTGGACTTGAGGATTGTCCTCGATTCCGAGAAGCTGGGTTATGTTCTTGAGGGTCCGTTGCCCCTTGCAGTGGGCGAGGATGCTTCGGAGGAGAAACGCCAAGTTTTTGAAACTTGGAAGGATGATGATTTAAGGGTTAAATCATACATCCTTAGTTCACTGTCTCCGAAACTCAAGCAACAATACTATGGTATGTTAGATTCCTATAGTATGATGACGCGATTGAGACAATCGTTTGAGAACCAGAACAAGTTATTGTTCACAAAGTCGCCATGGAACTGTTCCATGCGCGTCTGGATGAGGGGCAGAGTGTCAGCCCACATGTTCTTCAGATGATCGATTTGATCGATCAATTGAGGCAACATAATCTCATCTTGAATGACATTCTCGGGAGGAGTGTCATTCTTGGTTCACTGCCAGCTTCATTTCGCCAGTTCGTGATGTACTTCAACATGCACGGGACTGTCTGTACCTACCAGGAGCTACATAGGATGTTGCTCACGGTAGAAGAAGACCTTAAGAAGGGAGTACCGACTCGCCCTCCTAGAACTACTTCTCTTTCGGCTTCTTCCCAAGGATGGTCCAAGGGAAAGAACAAGAAAGGCAAGAGGAAGAAGAAGGCTTTTGGTCCTCAACAACAGGCGAAGATTGCAAAGCCCAAAAGGGCTTCTGAAGACAAATGCCACCACTGCGGAAAGGTTGGACACTGGAAAAGGAACTGTCCTGATTACATTGCCCAAGTGAGGAGAGACAGAGCTTCTACATCAGGTACTTTTATTTTTCCAGTTATTGATTTATCTTTGGCTTGTGAAGCCGTTACATCCAGTTGGATTTTAGATTCTGCTTGTCCCATTCACATTTGCAATTCGTTGCAGGTGCTGACTGAAGAAAGTAGGAAACTGAAGCCTGGAGAGATGCAGTTGTGGTTCGGGAGTGGAGACTCTTTGGATGCAGTTGCAGTGGGAGTATGCGAGATCTCATTGCCGAATGGGACACTTTTGTTTATATGACTGTCATTTTG
This sequence comes from Zanthoxylum bungeanum, assembly GCA_019454045.1. Classification (NCBI taxonomy): domain Eukaryota; kingdom Viridiplantae; phylum Streptophyta; class Magnoliopsida; order Sapindales; family Rutaceae; genus Zanthoxylum; species Zanthoxylum bungeanum. The sequence goes on along the minus strand of SKCR01004656.1, from coordinate 8,634 downwards.
TACCAGGATGTGTCGCTAATATTATATCACTTTTTGTATTAGATACAGAAGGCTATTGTATTAATATTAAGAATAGTTCTTTGTATTTATATGATAAAAATAATATTCAGATCCTTAGTTGTCCAAACCAACATGGTCATTATACATTGCAAACTTCAAAAGATATATTAAATACTGGAGTTAATAAACGTAGTTTACCTGTAATTAATAATACTGAACTTTGGCATATGAGACTTGGTCACATTGGCGTTAAACGCCTTACCCAATTGGTTAGGAATGGTTTGATATCAGATCTTACCATTGAGTCCTATCCAACTTGTGAATCCTGTATTCAGGGTAAGATGACCAAAGCCCTATTTTCTGGTGTTGGACACCGCGCCACAAACTTACTGGAACTCGTACATTCTGATGTATGTGGTCCACTAAGTCAAACTGCTCACAGTGGTTATTCGTACTTCGTTACCTTTACAGATGATTTGTCACGGTACGGTTATGTGTATTTGATGCGACATAAATCGGAAACCTTTGAAAAGTTCAAAGAGTTCCGAAATGAAGTAGAAAAACAAACTGGTAAATATATTAAATGCCTTCGATCAGATCGAGGCGGCGGCGAATATATGAGTGGTGAGTTTATGGATTATATGAAGGAGAATGGGATTCTCGCTCAATATACTCCTCCAGGTACACCACAGCACAATGATGTATCTGAGAGGAGAAATCAGACTTTATTGGATATGGTCCGATCGATGTTCAGTTTCACAGATTTGCCCTATTACTTATGGGGCTACTGTCTCTTAACAGCCGCACATCTTTTGAATAAGATTCCTTCAAAGGCTGTTCCTACGACACCGTATCAGATATGGTTCGGTAGGAGACCGAATCTTAATTATATTAAGGTTTGGGGTTGTCCTGCCTATGTCAGGATAACTCAGCAAAGTAAGCTTTCGCCTCGAGGGCAAAAGTTTAGGTTTGTTGGATATCCCTCGAACACGAGGGGATATCTGTTCTATGATATCGAGCATCGAAATGTGTTCGTAGCTCGCTTCGCAAAATTTCTAGAAGTAGAATTTTTGTCAGAAGGTGGTGATCATAGACAGGTTGAGCTTGATGAAGTCCAACCTGAAAACAACGAACCAACGGAGGAAACTGAAGTTCAAGTAGATGAAGGACCTTCAACACACACACTCCGTAGGTCGGAAAGGGTATCTAGACCTCCTGAACGCTTGTATTTGATACAAGAAAAGAGTCTGGATGTTCTCTTAGTTGAAGAGACAGATCCTTTCACCTATAGAGAATCGATGTTGGACATCGACTCCGTGAAATGGCAAAGTGCCATGAAATCCGAGATCGACTCAATGCATGAAAATCAAGTTTGGGACTTGATTCTGCTTCCCGAAGGAATTGTTCCTATCGATTGTAAATGGGTTTACAAAAGGAAGCGCGGGCTTGACGGTAAGGTTGAAACTTACAAGGCCCGACTGGTAGGAAAAGGTTACACGCAGCGACCTGGCGTCGACTACGATGAAACTTTTTCGCCGGTAGCAATGCTTAAGTCTATCCGGATTTTGCTTTCTATAGCTGCGTATCATGACTACGAGATTTGGCAAATGGATGTCAAAACGGCTTTTCTAAATGGATTTCTTGATGAAGAAATCTATATGGAACAGCCGGAAGGTTTCACGTCCAGCGAAACCTCGGGTATGGTATGTAAGCTTAAGAAGTCCATTTATGGACTTAAACAAGCTTCACGAAGTTGGAATCTTCGATTCGATGAGATTATTAGATCGTCTGGTTTTCTCAAGAATTCGGAAGAATCCTGTGTGTATCAGAAGGCCAGTGGGAGCATGGTCGTATTTTTAGTCCTATATGTTGATGACATCCTAATCATTGGGAATGATTTAGGTATGTTACAAAGCGTCAAAGCGTACCTCTGTAAGAATTTCTCCATGAAGGACCTGGGAGAAGCTTCCTATGTTTTAGGGATAAAACTCTATAGAGATAGACAAAGGAGGCTGATTGGGTTATCCCAATCAACGTACGTAGATAAGATCTTGGAACGGTATAGCTTTGGTAACTGTAAGACAGCAAACATACCATTCAGACATGGGATTCATCTTTCTAAGAAGATGTGTCCACAAACAGAAGATGAGAAGGTTAGAATGTCTAACCAACCTTATGCTTCGTGTTTGGGTAGCATAATGTATGCCATGTTATGTACGAGGCCTGATATCAGTTTCGCTGTTAGCGTAACTAGTCGATATCAGTCTAATCCAGGTAATGACCATTGGATGGCCATTAAACATATCCTAAAGTATCTTAAAGGTACTAAGGATAAGTTGATTATATATGGGGAGGAAACGAACTGCAGGTTAATGGGTATACAGACTCTGATTTCCAATCGGATCCCGATGATAGAAAGTCTACATCTGGATTTGTCTTTACCCTTAACGGAGGTGCAGTTTGTTGGAAGAGTTCCAAACAGGGATCGACAGCTGATTCCACCACTGAGGCGGAATATATTGCAGCTTCTGAAGCTGCAAAAGAGGCTGTGTGGATAAAGAATTTTATCACAGAATTGGGAGTTGTCCCAAGTATCGAGAATGCGATTCCGTTATACTGTGATAATACTGGAGCCATTGCGCAAGCAAAGGAACCGAGGGCGCATCAGAAGTCGAAGCATGTGGAACGCAAGTACCACATCATTCGAGAGATCGTGTCGCGAGGGGATATTGTCGTGTGCAAGGTAACGAGTGAAGATAATGTAGCAGACCCGCTGACGAAGGCCATACCTCCGAAGTTGTTTGATAAACACGTGGAGTCGATGGGTATTAGATACAATCGATATTGGCACTAGAGCAAATAGGAGATTTTTTTTGGGTTGGTGCTCAGAGCGCCAATTCCCGGTTGTATTTCTGTTAAATACTTCTGTAAAACATTATTATTATGAATAATATATGCAGTTTCTATAATATAATCTATCTTTCTATATGGTAAAGACGTAATGACCCTAGAATGATTAGTCATGATACAGTTGCAAAAGCGTCGCAACGGACATTGAGATGTATCATGACGTTGTCATTCTCAGACAGTTCCTGGTCAAGGTTTACACTACTTGGTCAGTATAGTAAACCCGTTGAGACCGGTACACGTCGTATACTGGAATATATGATTCCAATGGTTTCTCAATGAACCATAAGTCTTGGAGACTAGTATAGACGTGTAGGTGTTTATAGCGGATAAACACTGAACGACTCACCGAAGATTCTTAATGGATGGTACACCAGCGTCAATAAGAATCTTCTTGGGTTGAGTAGCACTTGTGATTCTTAGACTTGAGATGCCATTGTGGGCGCATGAGACATCTTCTACACTTAGACGGCAGTCACGTCACCGATCTCTTTAGATCAGACCTCCGCCTGTTCGTTGGGTGTAGATAGATCCTCAGGGTGTCCTATGTGTATCAAGATAGGATCCGTCAGTTCTGTGTACTAGAGCATAGGTAGTCCATATGATTAGCAATCAGATAAAACCATGGGCACGTGGTAAAGTTTAGAAGCTAGTTCTAAACATTCTTTTGAGATTGCTAATAGAATAGTCGACTGGATAATCCCGATAGAGATTTGACGTTTACATCTATATCTCTGGGATTTATCCGGATACCTGTGACGGAGGAATTATACATTTGCCATGACCTCGACCTGTATGGTTCAGCGAGATTATCAGTGATCGTCATATTCTACGGGTGGATAGATTATGGACACGAAATTAGATTTTGTGACGGATATACCTGAACCTAGAGAGTCTCAATAATGAAACATACTCGTTGAGCACTAGAGCAACATAAATAAATAATATTGATTATTTATAAAGTCGTTTAATGGTTAAACGCAAGATACATGCTAAAGAGACTAAATAGTCATTTGCCTAATTATTGTGTATTTACATTTAATACTTGATTAATTTAAATACACATTAATTAATAGTCAAAATGAGTTATTTGACTTATTCCTAAATGAATATATATTTAATATATTTGTATTTGATTAATTAATTAATTATTTAATTGTTAAATGATTAAATTAATTAAAATATAAATATCTTATGTTAGGATATTTAAAGTTAATAATGTTAGTTGCATTTGTTGACCAAAATAAATATCTAATAAAGTTGTTTATAAGATATTTGTGCAAGTTGACCAAATGAAACTTGAAATGAAATTGAAATTAATTTCCTTGTTTTTGTCTTAGCCATTTTCGGCCAAAGGCCAAATGAAACAAGTATATATTGATTTTCATTTCATGATACACTTAACCTAATACACTTTATCAAAACAAACACCATTGAAGAAACCTAAAGGAAGCTTGAGAAAGAAAGAAAGATCAAAGGAAAGCTTGATTTTAGTAAGTTTTTTCCAACTTACTATTAGTAAGGAAATTGTTCCTTAGGATCTAGGCTTCAATATATGACATCTTAGGTTATTTCCTTCTTTGTTCTTTGTGGTTTTTGTTGATGGAAGTTTTGGTGAAGGTGTTAAAGCATGTATGATGATGGAAGTTTGTAACTAGTGTAGTTGTAAACATTCTTTTAAGGTTTATGAAACCATGTTGCTAATCTAGAGTTGTTGACCCACTCTTAAATGACCTAGATTTGATCTTGAGTTGTTTCATTGTGTTGAGACTTGAATTGGATGGAAGAATGATGATTGAAGTAATTGATTTAATGTATTTGGTCTAATTTGTCCAATTTGAGGAAATTGAAAAATATGGTTTTTAACTAATTCCAAATTTGGGGGTTTTCATATATGTTGTGTTATTATGTGTGTATATGATGCATATAAAGTTTCATGTTGATTGGATATCATTTGGATGTGTCTTGAAGCATGAAAGTGCAAAATGCACAAAATTGAACCCTAGTGAGGCTCTCGGCCTTGACTTGCAAAATTGGGGATTTTGGTGCTTTTGGTGTTTTGATGTTTTGAACATCATAAGTTCATCTTAGAAATGATTTAGAATCATTCAAAATTGATTGGATCAATTTCGGACTAAAATGGACAAAAATACAAAGCAAGGGTATTTCAGTAAATTCACTTAAAATTGTTTTATTGAATTTATTTTCATAATTTGATTATTGGAATATTAAATAAATATGTTTATTTAATTAATCCGAGAAAAATTTTTGAAATCTGAAAATCGGATTTTCACCGCTTCCGCTGCGTTACCGGATTCACCCCCTAAATAACCCCTTCAGCAATCCCCAGCATGACTGGTATTGTCATCGGTATGGCACCGATAAGAAGTGTGTCGGTTTCAGAGAGCTTGTAAAATAGAGCATCTCAGCGGTATGGGGACCGGTATGCCGGTCTCTGTACCAAAAATGCATATATGAAGTTTTAAGGCATTTTTTACATGAAACTAATGCATCTAAGTGAATGTGCATGTTTCCTATGAGCTTAGGTACTTGAATAAACAATTCACAATACATTTGGAGCCCTAAGCTAAGACTTTACATAATTTCTTCAATATGCGCCAGTCTTCACATTCTTCACTCTTCACCACCGTTGTGCTTCGACATCTTTTTGAAAAGTCTCGCTGTTTTGCGCCGAAGTCTTCACTCGTGTTGCATCATCAAAATCCATTACGCGATTGTGTCGCTAATAATCTCCCTTTTTTGATGATGGCAACCCTTTAAAACTTTTGAGCTTCTGAGAGTCCACATTTTCCAAATTTTTCTCCCCCTCAATGTGTGATTGCCTTCAATATAGCTCTATAAGACTTAGACATACACATTAATACATTTACTCCCCTTTAATATAAAGGTAAGGGTAACACAAGTTTTAATCTCATTTCTAATGATTTCTCCCCCTTTGACATTATCAAAAAGTGGAGAAGCAAAAATTAGGTTCTAATGAGATACCAATTAAATATTTGCATTATCAAATTAAGATAACAAAATTTATAAATATGCGTATTAGCATTTCCCATTTTGCCATAAAAATAAATCATGCATAAATCATTTCTAAATTTCATTATTGATACCAATTTCAACAATAAATCAAATATCCATGCATTTGATGATATCAATTATGTCTGATATATGCATTTTTAACTAGATATGTTCAATGGAAAAAACATGTTTGATGCAAGTCAATCAAGTAATCTCACACACACACACACACACACCACACACACACACACACACACACACACACACACATATATATATATATATATATATATATATATATATATAATATATATATATATATATATATATCATTTAACTCAATAAAATGAATGTGATACTAGTTGATACTAAATGGATTTAAATATATGATTAAGGCATACAATGATATCAAATGAAAATTGATACCAATGGATATTGAATACATTGCCTAATCACTAGTATGCTTCTAATTAAATTTACCAATTTGAAATGAGCATACATATGTAGTTTGGAGGAAACGGTACAAATATTTCCTTGAATACAGATTTTACCTATAACTGTTGTCATTCTTCATCTCTTTGAGCCTTTGGGATCACTTCGCATTTCTCTTTAAGATCCTTCCCAAGGCTCCCATTACAAAATTATCAATTGCACTTTGGTACCCAACCTTTCTTGGGTTCATAGGGGTTAATCTTGATTCCTTGAGGAATCCATGTATTTTTAATCACATTTTTATTTTTGCACTCAAAACTTTTGAGTCCCTTTTTATTACATGCATGACATGTGGCATTTTCATTCATAACAATATTAGCATGAGAATCGGATGCCTTAACAAAATAGTTCTTCACAAATTTTCTCTTGATGTAAGGCTTATATCATAATCATTCTCTATTATAAGCACATTTTTGGGATCCAAATAGCATATCAAAACCTTTCTTCCCTAATATGAATTTTGCTGCAATATTTTGTAAATCTATTACCTTTTTGTTTAATGAAATATTTTCATTCAAAATAAATTCGCAATCACATGTTTTGGAGCTAGAATGCGTGTTAGATATTCTATTTTCAAGTTCTAGCTTTTTATCTTTTAAACATACATTTTCATCATTTAAAAAACCTATTTCTTTTTCATGTTTGGCCTTTATGTTGGACAATTATGACCCATAGCATCACTATTTGTTCAGAACATGGCGTTGTTGTACAAATTAACTATGTGACAAAGGAAATTACTCTTTTATCATTTGTAATTGGATTACATGGATATATAAATGATAAATATCCATATGATTAGTACCGGATTAATAAGATATGAGACAATATTAATCCACTAAGGTTTAATCATTAAATATCCCTAGTCATAGTATTATCGAGACTGGACATCGATAATGCGGAATAGGCTAGTATTACACTTGTGCGTGTTATGGAAGCGTAACGGCATAGTTCTCATATATTTGGGTATTGGATACTCATGCAAGTGGAATAGGAGGTTCTGTTTACCGATGGTATGAAAACAGCTTCGCTCTGGATAGACCCCTCAGAATCTCATTGGTAGTATGACTATGTGTCTATGGGAATCCGAATCAGGGTAGGTGTATTTGGTCTTAACCTGAGACTTGCATCGCTAATACTTGCGACAATCAGTATACTTTGGTTTTGTTCGTCCGGGGCTTTAACAGGTTCTGTGTACGCCTTTTCTAGGTATACTGAGAATCGTAGTGTATTGGGTGTGATGTCAATATGGAAGTATCACTTCAGTCATATAGAGATGATGATCACATAGGATATGAAACTAGTACTCTTAAGTAGTGCAGTCATCGGGATAATATGACTAGGTCATGATTATCCGAATATAGAGACTAGTTACCAGAGATCTGATATATGCTTCGTACGGGGAGACACAATTCCAGCCCCAGGCCTAGCATGTGACATTAGATACTGGATTGTAATACGCAATACTACATATACTACGCCTGACAAAGATTATATATTCCTTTAAAGAATATTTCTGGAGAATTGGGTAGGCACGGTGCTTTGCTAGAAGCCAACCATGTCTTGTAAATCGGTAAAAACGTGGTACCGGGTATGCACGTATTCGGATATTCCGATGACTGTATTTACTGCCAACATATCCAGTGATCTCTTTGGTCATTTCCCAAAGATTCACCGATGATATTTGACTCGAATACAATTAATCTGGGATTAATTATGAGAGAGAAAATTAATCTGGGATTAATTATGGTAAGAATTAATCTGGGATTAATTAACAGAGAAAGAATTAATCTGGGAATAATTGCGTCAGGAATTAATCTGGGATTAATTCGTGAAGAAGAGAGAACGCGATTAATTTGGAATTAATCGGTAAAATAAATTTAATAGTTAAATTGGATTTTTCTATTTAATTTATCTATTTGGGCTAAAATAATATATTGGATATATTAATTGAAATTGGATTTCAATTCAGAATTAAAATTAGATTTTAATTCTAGCGAACAAATTAATTTAGAATTAATTTGTTAGCGACTTCCGTAATAATTTTGTGAGACATTATTATTTAACTAAATTGGATTTAATTACGTCGCGACGAAAAGTTCGTTTAATTGGATTAAATGTAACCGAGTCCGAAGTATGTTGGCTAATCCCACTTGAATTTTGAATTTAATTGGGAGGGACCCACCATTCACATCACTTGTC
>SKCR01004655.1:0-24837 GCA_019454045.1 Zanthoxylum bungeanum | reverse complement strand
AACTTCCACATTAAACATTTTTACAAATTCGAACTAGAACCGGGTCAAAAATGCAAGTCAAAATCTGGATGAATAGTAATTTCGGGATTAAATGGAGAAATCTCCAATTTTCTAGATTCTTCCACACTTTTTTTAAATTTCCAAATATCAATTAGGTCCACAATATAAATGGGGCTACTATTCATTGATTTCAAAGAATTAAAAACGAAAAATTAAGCAAAAAAATAATAATAATAAAGAAAGATAGATGAAAACCGTGAATGAGAAAGGAGAAGAAGAGGGAAAGGAGGAGAAGAAGAAGAAGAAAAGAGAAGAATAGGAAGAAAAGAAAAGAAGATGAAGCTTGGCAATCTTTGGAGAATTTAGCAAGTGAAGAAAAATCAAAAGGAATGTGGTAAAGTAACTTGACCCATTTTCTATTTTGAAGCTTTTAAGTTTTGAAGATTAAGTAGGATGATTTGGCTTGGTAATGATGATGGTAATATGAATTTTTGATAATAAAAACTATGGAAACATTGATTACTTCCAATTTGAGGAATTTGGGTAAACTTGATCAAGTGATTAGAAGATGTTTAAATTGATAAGTTTGATGATAAGAATAGGGATCTTGTATTAATGGGTCATCAGTAAAGAAGTTGGTTATTGAGTTAAGTAGTTAAGTTTTGATAGTTTAAAGGTTTTGTTAGTAATAATGGCGGTAAGAACAAATGAGTAGTTAATTATGTTAACTTGGTAGGGATGGTTGTTTTGAATATTGTATAAAGTCTTGTATGATGTTAGCATGTGATGGTTGTGTAAATGGGGGTAGAATCACCTAAGGTTGTAAGAATGAGGAAATTAAGAAATGTTGCACACCAAGTATTCGACATAATGCCACACTCAAATTAATCAAGAAAATAAGCACAAATCTTATGTTATAAGGAGTGTTTAAGATAATGAAAATTCTGTAGGAGGTTGTCGGATTAAAGGAATTAAATGAGAAGGCGAAATAAGAAAGTTAAGTAACGGTATTGGTTTGGGATAAGTTCTGGACAGGCTGTGGTTTTTTGGTTATAACATGCGTTTTGGGTATCCGTTTGACAAGCCGTGAAATTCTGAGTAAACTAGAAACATAGAGGAATATCATATTCAAAATTCAGAATTTTTAGACTTAAGATGGAGTCGTACCGAATTTTCAAACTTAGCCGTACTGCAGTGAATTACTGATTCTGTGGTAACAGAACAAGGTGTAAAGAAAATTTTATAATTTGCGTTCTAGAAGTCGAAATCAAGTTCCGTAAAATTCTGGGTACTCTAGACACATAAGGAAGTAACATATCCAAAATTTAGAATTTTTAGACTTAAGACGAGATCAGAACGAATTTTTGAAGTTGGGCGACCTGCTGCCCTAGACACATAAGGAAGTAACATATCCAAAATTTAGAATTTTTAGACTTAAGACGAGATCGGAACGAATTTTTGAAGTTGGGTGACCTGCTGCCCCAGTGCCCAGTTTTTCTGTTGGACAGCCCTTGAATTTCGGTCTATAAGTTGAGTTTCTGAAGTCGGAATTGAGATCCGTAAAAACCAACATAAACTAGACATATTGAGGATCATTATATTAAAATTTCAGCCTTAGATTCATTCCCAGTTAATTCTGGCGAAATTTCAAAGTTGGTGTATAAACTGTAAATTTCTGGTCGTTAGAATAAATTAAGTTTCCGCTATCGCACTTGCGTAACTCCAAACCTAAGTTCGTGAAAATCATAGATACCATAGATATCATCAATATTCAGCAAGTTTGTGTATCCATACATTGTATATTCTTTTATGTCATATGAAGATGTTTCGAGTTATGCAAACTAACGATCGTATTGACCTTAGATTGATGCCAGGATACTAAGAGGTAGCTCACACCGTGAATCGCTCTCGATTTACCATAGCACAGTGAGTGGACACTCTCTCTTTTTCTTGATTTTTATTTCGCATTTTTATCAGACTTACATTTTACGCTTTAGGGCGTTAGAAACTTTTCTTTTCAGTTATTATTATATATAGTTGTGATTTGAGAAAGGAAATGATTTTCAGAGATCAGTATTTACAGATTTAAGCTTTAAAGTATGATTTTTATGTTTTTTGGGGCATGAGGTACAACCTCACCCCAATATGTAACATGAGATACAGCTGGAATTGACGGATTCAGAGGACATGTGCACATGTTGAGGACTGAGGGGACGCTCTCAGATCCTCCAGCCGGGCTAGGGGGACGGCGATACGTAACGCCCCTAGACCCCAGTTTTGAGCTTGGGTGGAAGCATAGATCCGCACCCCCAGCTCCAGTTTGTGGCTTGGGGGACGGCGATACGTAACGCCCCAAAGTCATGGATTTGCACTGCTGGCTCCAGTTATGCGTATGGGGGGACGGCGATACGTAACACCCTCATATGTCCAGTTTTTCAAACAGAGATACAAATTTCAGAAAAGAGGTTTTCAGTTTTTCAGATTCTCAGTGCTCAGATTTCAGAGTTTCAGAACATAGTTTTCAGAATTCAGATTTTAGAAAATAGTTTTCAGAAAAATTAGATATTCAGAGATAGTTTTCAGAAATCAGTGTTTTAAAGGCAGTTTTCCGAAATATGAAGTTTTGGAATACAAAGTTTTTATATAAAGATGTTTTAAAAAAATGGTTTTGGAGCTAAAAGATTTTTATATCAGTTTTCAGTCATTGTCCACTCACTTACAGCGATCTAACCCCCCTCCAGTCTTTATGTTTTGCAGGATTTTCAAGGACGAGCTCGGGAGGATGGATACTGATGCAGTCACTAGGGATGGAGTCCACCAGCATATAGTTCAGTTAGAGTTAAACAGAGTTGCATATATGCATTAGAATTGTATAAGTCATTATAATGATTCATTTAAGTGTTGTAAAAGAAGCATATTGAGTACGCAGTTATAAGTAATGAAAGTATTTTATGTTGATTGAGTTGGGCTATGGCCTTGTGTGTGATCTTGCATTTAGATAGATTAGTAGCAAAGAATTTAGTCGAAAAGTTAGAGGCTTATGGGGTTAGTATTGCTATCCCCTGCCGGTAACATTTCCCAGATCGGGGATGTTGCAGATACATAACGCCCCAATGTCATGGGTTTGCATATCTGGCTCTAGGGCGTATGGGGGGACGGCGATACGTAACGCCCCCATCCGTCAGTTTTTCAGCAGACACTCAAATATCAGTTTTTCAGAAAAGGAGTTTTGAAATATCAGATTTTCAGAAAGCAGTTTTCAGAGAGACAGAACTCAGAGAAAGTTTTCAGTTTTCAAATACAGATTTCGGTTTTTCGATATAGTTTTCAGAAAGAGCTTTTAGAAAAGAAAGTTTCCAAAAACATCAGTTTTATAAGAGATTCAGAATTTTAAAGCGGAAACCAGTTTTCAAGTAAAGTTTTCAACAAAGAATTTTCAGAAAGGAGTTTTCATAAAGTTTTCAGAAAGCATTTTCTAAAAGCATAGCATGTTAAAGTAGAGTATAGTTTTCAAGTCATGCATATAAATCATATATTCTAGTAATTCATCTGAGATGCATATAGTTGATGTTAATGCATTATAGTTACATTTAGATGCATATATATGATTAATGATTATATGTATCGAATGGTTACACGGAATGAACATTTGTAAAACACTAGTGCCTGATAATATGATTATATATATATATATACACACACGTATGCATGGTTAATATTTGTGTATTAAAGGTTGATAGAAAGAGTATTGCATTATACCGATTTGATGTTATTTCAAGAAAGTGAAAGTAAGAAAGTTTTATTAATTGCCTGATCTAGATTAACATCGAATGTACAAGAAAGAAAAATGATATCAAAGTAGCGTAGTGAAAGCATGATTGGGTTTTGACATGGTTGACAGTGATTTAGAAACTGGATGTGTATATAAATATATTATGACGTTTAAAACTATAAACGATAAACAGAATTTAAAACATGCGAGTGATCAGATAAAAGGATCAGTAACAAGTAATATGTTTGTAAATGGATAAGAACTAGATAGTTAGCTCAGACCTAATACATAATTGCATGATCACCCGTAGTTCAGATTAATAAAAAAATTGAATTCAAGCTTTGTGTGTGTTTGACGCTCAAGGTAAGAGCATGATTACTTACTGAGTTTTATAACTCACACCACAACAGTTTGTTAGTTTTGCAGGTCAGTAGCAGACATACTGAGCCAGTAAGATTTTAGTGAAGACTTTGAAGACAGTGGATCGCCCCAATTACAGTCAAGAGAGTCATTGAATCCCGGGTCAAGTTATGGGTCCTCACGATACTTTGTATTTATACTTATATTATATATGTAGTTGCATAGTATTATTTTAAGTTCTGGCCGGAGGCCAAGTGATTTACATTTTGTTCATTGAGTTCAGGCCTGAGGCCTAGATGATGGTTGCATATGTTTTGAATTACATAGCAGGTTATCTCAGGGTGCTGGCTATAAGCCAGGTTGCATGATGTTCTGCATACATCATGCCAAAATTTCATCAGAATCAGAGGCTTATGGAGGCAGGATTAGCCTGTCTCCTGCCGGTAACATCCTGAATTAGGTGGGATGTTACACAATTAGAAATAAAATAAAAAAGATGTTTTTTTCTTCGTGCTTCATATATTCTATTTTTTACCCACTTTTTCTGATCAAACTCCTCACATACACCTCAAGCACAAACAAAATATAAAATATAAAGAATGTTTTGAAAGCGCAATAACTTAATATTAAACATCATCCATGTAATAGAATGGTAAAAAAGACAATCTTACAAACTTCTCATATTTAAAAAAAAAGAAGTAAAGTCCTATCTACTTTCATCTTTATTTATCTTTTTCAATAGAAATTAGTCTGAAATTAAAGAAAAAAAATACCATTATGAGAAATAGGAGAAGAAGGCCATATTCGTATATTCTCTTTTACTGATCAAACCCCTCTCATACACCTCAAGCACAAACAAAAAATAAAATAAGAAGGATGTTTTTGTAAGTATCACACTATCACTGAGGTATATTTTAATATTAAACATCCTCCATGTAGTTTTGGAGGTGTTAAATTTCACGAATGAATAATAGAAAGATAAAGAAACACAATCTTACAAACTTCTTATATTTAAAAGGATAAAGGGAAGTAAAGTACTATCTATTTCTATCTTTATTTTTCTTGTTAATTAGAAATTAACTTTAATCAATTTATTCTTGCATTTCGCTTCATTTCAATTAAAATCAAGACGAGAAAAGACCACAGAGTAGAACACTTGCATGAGTTGAATAAGCAACTTACAGATAGGATGTAACGACCAGTTACAACTTTCTCAAAAGCCCGGGCAACAAGCTGACCAATCTCTCTGTCCCCATTTGCTGCTGTTATAGCAACCTAACGATAAAAAAGATAAAAAATCGGCATAACCTCAAAAATTAATCACCTCCCATTCATTGTCCATAAAATATTCCCATGTCCTAAACTTAGACATAAACCTGGGTAAATTGTTCAGATGTGCTGATCTTCTGTGCTTTGCACTTCATGTGGGCCTCAACTGCCCTAATGGCTGGAAGAATTGTGAACAAAATATTACCGGAGTTCGCTCCGGCTTCCATTGCCTTGAGTATTCCAAAACGTAAGGCTTCCCGCATAACCGGAATATATTTGGTACCTGCACACAAAACGTCAGATGAGTAACCACGGTCCATTGAGTAAAAATCAAGGAAGTTTTAAATCTGAAATACTAGCCACCCACCCACCATTTTCATCCATTTCACATGTAGGGTTTTCATCCTCCAGCAAAGGGCTCGTACTGACAGCAGGCAGGAAACATTCTTGTCTAAGGAATTGAAGAAACTAGTAAATGTACAAAAGAAGAAACAAGAAAAAAGTTAGTTAAGATAAGAAAAATAGCAGGTGAATTTTAAATATGTTCAAATGTACATTAAAGGGTTGGATTTTATGTCACAAAGAGCAAAAGATGGTGGATACTATCTAAATAATTTTATAATCTAAAAAAGAAAAATAGAAGTAACAAGTAACTCACTTGAGGATTTTGGCTGAGTTTGTCTTGGGGACCCAATTGAAGGTCTTGGGTAGCATAGTTTCTGATCCAGCTCAAACAAGTACCAACATTGTAGATACTGATCTTAGAAGGCCTAACATCCACAAACCTAAACGAAGGCCTAACATCCACAAACCTAAACAATTAATTTTTTTTTTAAAAGTATTTAGAAATTATAAAATAAATAAATAAATAAAGAAGATAAATTTACAAAACACATACTTGACTTTTGACGCGAGACTGAACGCAAATCGGAACATGCTTTTGTGATCTGCAGAGAAATGTTGGTCAGCTAGAGAGGCTTGTTTCTTCTTCTTCTTGTTTACTTTCACTTTGGCGTCTGACAAGAACTTGGGCAAGATGCCGGTTTTGTAATATAGGGTTTCCAACTATTTCCCAACAAAATTAATATATATATTAAAAAAAAAAAAGGTCCACCCACTTACAAGATATTTACAGATTTACCAATAGTTAATTTTTTATCCTGCAAATAATATTTATCATGCATTCTCAAGTTTCACCAAACAAAGAAATTTTAAGTCTTCACCAAATCAAGAGTGCAGAGGACATGAAGAACAAACGAATACCTTAGAAAAAATTACAAGAGTGCAGTATACTACACTACCAATCTACCATGAATTGAAATTTTTGAAACTCCTTTATTACTAATTGACGCACAAAATTGAAGGAAATGAATTTATCCTTTTTTGACTAAGAAAAAATTATGATTCTGAAAATACAAAAAAGAAATCATCAATTATCTTTCATCTTAAAAGTGAAGGAAAGGAAACACTTTCTATGTGGTGCCATTTAAAAAAAGAAAATCATGGTCAATAATTTCACAACCATTTGTATTCCAAAGGACATGAAGAATCTTACCAGTAATATGGTGAGTTGATGACAAATAAAAAGATGAAACTTTGGAGCAAAATAACAAGCTCAGCGGCTGATTTCAGATTTGAGAGAGTTTTAGGTTATAAATTAGGTTGAAGAATTGACCGGCTGGGAAATTTTGGTGAAGTCTAGGTTATAATTTTTGAATTAACTATTTTATGAAGGAAACAAAAAACCAAATATTTACACTTACAGAGTCAGAGAGCATGTTGTGATGGGAAACGGGAGACTTACAAGCGTAGGTTAGCATTTGCTTGGGCTACATGTAGGCTGGCATATGTGGGGAGGTTGGGTTGGACCAGTTTCCAGTAGATTGGCCCAAATTTTAATTACTGGACCCAATAATTATATCCCAACATGAGTCAAGTGGACTGAGATATACAAGGATTGAAATATAATTAAAATGATATTATTTTGGTTGTAATTTTTTTTTTTTAAAAAAAAAACACAACTAAAATAATAGCATTTTTATTGTGTTTAAAAATACATATAATTAAAATTCACATCATTTTAGTTGTGTTTTAATCCTTTTTTTTAATATCTTCGATTGTCTCTATAACATTTTTATTATCATCCACACAATTCCATAGTACCGGTCGAGGTGGTAAAACGGTGTCCATTCAAATTTAAGCAGACATAAACAAATCAATTTAATATTTATATCAATATATATCGAGCAATGACATAGATACATATAATTTATACAAATATATACACAAATATTTATGTAATTGAATAACTATCACAAAGTTGCTTCAAGACCACTTTTGATTTTGTGGTGCTTGTTGATTATGTGTCTCAAACATTTTCATTGTAATGAAGTGAAAGAGACTTTTGCCACTAATTTTCCTTGGGCTCCGAAAATTGGTATTTTCAAATTCAAGAAGAGTATACTAAAATATATATATATAAATTCTTATTTATAATTTTTATATCTCTCACTGTACCTACAGTGATGCTACAGTAATCACTGTAGATACAATGAGAGAGGTGTAAAATTGTAAGTAAGAGTTTATGCATGTATATCATTTTTGATACTAAATATACCCATATAGAGTGTGTTAACATAGTGGCTGTGAATGAGATGAATGGGTGACAGAGAGGGATGGCATGTAACATCCCAGATTTTTAGAACTGTTTTAGAAGATTCTCGGACTGATATTATAGTCTCGGAATATGATAATAATGAAGAATAAGAGTTCAAGTGATGTTATATGAGTTGGAATAATATATTATGAATATTTGTCGCGTTGGGAAACGCACTGGATCAAAAGTCAGCTACGCGATTTTTGTAAAACGCGTAAAGTTTGCGAATTTGGTCACGGAATTAGCAAACGAACTCCGATCGAGTTGGTTCTTGAACCATCGTGGATTGAATAACCCACCAACCTTGTTTTCTAGTTTTGGTACGATAAAACCGACAGGATGTTGTAAACATCCTTCAAAAGGTTTCCTTTTCAGGAAAGCGATTTTCCCGTAAAGCTGATATATTTCATAAATGAAACATGCAGCGTTAGCAAGCATTATCCAAATGGATTTACCGTGGCAACAGGTAACAGGTTGAATCGAAATCAACACAATGTTGATAACGATACATTTCCGCTAAAAGCCTAGCTTTATACGTTGGTATGTTGGCATCCATGTATGTCTTCCTCGAAGACTTATAAAGTACCAATAGGCACAATGCCTTGCGGTACATCAACTAGTATCCAAACTTGTTGATATACATGGATCTCGTTTTTCAGATACGAACAATTTTCGTGTTGAGCACTTTTCGAGAATCGCATCAGAAGGGCTCCGAAAATGCAAAATTCCAGAAAGTTCCATGATAGGGGCTAAACTGCAATTATGCGGGGACCTTTTTGATATTTTCCAGAGAACTATATAAAGGCTCAAGGTTTTTAAAAATTGCAAAATGGGCAAAGTTCCAAAATCCCTCAAATTCGACCCCCACCCCCATTTTCGCCTCCATTAAACGATTGCTTGCGCCGGCCACTTCCCGGCCTCCTCTGGCCGGCGCGATGGTCGATGAAGAAACGTCCGGCCACCGTGAATCTGATGGTGGCCGGCGGCGACGCTAAAACGCCGGCTAACGGCGGGAAAATGAGGAAGAAGAGCGCGTCAATGGGTTAGTCGATCCCGGCTAGTCGGTTCGTTTCACGGCCCGAGCCACCTACCAAATCGAAGCCCTCAACGAGTACTACGAGTATGTGGAATCGATTTTACCGAACAGCGGCCGGTTGCACGCGAAATGAGGAAGAAATCGGCGGTGAACATTAAACCCACGATGCACAGTAGCTCCGATCAGAATTCCGATGACACCATCGCGTTCGTATGGCCGATGGGAGTCCAAATATGGCCTCGGAATTTTGGTACGACTCTCCATTTAGAATTTGTTATTTTAAAGTTTACAATTTTATATTCGGATGTTTCTAGTAGTTCCGTAGTTTAGCGAATTAGCATGAAATGAATTGGATGTGTTTTAATATGTTAAAACGATAAATGTGGTAGAATCCGGGGAGAAACGGATTAAATTTGATTGATCCGGTTGAATTAGCGAGTTTCCGGTAAAACAGAGTTTCTCGCGCGACTGAGCGTAGATGACCGTAATCATTGTTAAGGTATAAATAAAGTATTGCGAGGGTAATTAAGTAATTCTGGGTTAGTTCTGAGGGTTCGAGACCCTTCCGTAGCGTTTGCGGAAACTTTTCCGCAAGTTTTGCCGCAAACGCGTAAAGTGAGAATCTGAGTTATCTAGTTAGTTTAGAATAGTATATGAGCATATATTTGAGTAATAAAGTTTGAACGGTAGAATCAGAGAGGATTTGTGTATTCCGAGGAAGTTCGTAGTTTAGTATAGATGAGTTGAAAGTTCCGCAAATAGCGGTTCTGATTTCGTTTTATGATTTGTTTTGACAGATCGGACCAAGATTACGAGTGATCGCCTAGCCAGGTAAGTAATCCATACTATGATTACTTGTGATGTATTTTGATTGGATTTAAATAATAAATAAACTTTATAGATATATGTGTAAACATGAAACCGGATATAAATAGATATATATATATATATATATATATATATATATATACATACATACATACATACATATGTATGAGTATGTAAGTAGTAAGAAATCAGCAAACCTAAGATTGAAAAGTATAAAAAATGACAAGTATATGCATATACATAAACCGTGAACAGATGTTTATAAATATGATATAATGAGACTTGGGTTTGGGGGTTGTAGAAACTACACCCTAGGGAATGGGTTTAAAGCTTAAAGGATGTAATGGCGAGTGCGATTTATAAGTATACTTTCTTGATAAGGAAAATGGGAATTGAACGAATGTGTATATTTACTAATAAGTATATCCATTAACCGATATAGCAAAGATAAAGGTAAAATGTAAAAGGTTATGATATGGTATCATAGATGAAATGCTAAAATATGTTAATTTAAGTTTGCATGATGGATGCTTGTAAAGAATGAAATATATATGTCTTTATTTTATAAGTATAGTTGGATATTTAGATACGTGTGTGTATGCGTATATGTGTATAGAGGGTTGCCCGATAAAGTAGGTTATGAATCCGAGTAGTATAAAAGAATGTGAATGAAATTATGCTGTGATGAATATGAGGAAGTATGAGTATATTAGTATAAGTAACAGTGTTTATGAAAGGCATGTCATGTTTATATGCATACTAGTCTGAGATACATTTCAGAATTCAATAGAGATAAAGTATGAATGTATTTACATATATGTATGCAAGTATATATGATTATGACAATATACAAGAATAAGTTTTATGTCTGCATAGAGTATGCATAAATATGTATATGTGCATATATATATATATATATATATATATATATATTATATAGGAAATCATGGCTAGAGTAGAAGAAGCATGAGAAATGCATATGCATACCTACATGTTATGGTTTTCAGAAGTTAAGTTAAAGCAAAAAAAAAGTGTTTTAAGTTTCAAAGTATTACAAAGACTAGTTTCAATGTTTTGACAAAGATGTTCTTTACAGTTTGGGATTTGATTTAAGTTTTTAAAAGTTTGTTTGCAGTTTCATGTTTTCGGGGCATGAGGTACAACCTCACTCCAATATGTAACTATTACAGTTGGAATTGATGGTTACAGAGAACATGTGCACATGTGGGGCCAGGATGGCGGCTTAGGATCGTGTACCTAGTCCTTAGTGGTGGCTACACTGCCAGTTGAGTTTTTGTCCTAGGTGTAGAGCTCGACGTTGCCAGTTGAGTTGTTGTCCTGGACGTAGGGCACCACCAGCCTCAAAGATGCTACCAGTTGAGTTGTTGTCCTGGGCATCTAGTACTATTAGATTTCAGCGATGCTGCCAGTTGAGTTGTTGTCCTGGGCATCGAGTATTTTCAGTTTTCAGTATACAGTTTTCAGAAATAAGTTTTTTTTAAAAAAAAAAAATTTCAGAGCTCCAGTATAAAATTTTCAGATTTTCTGTATCCATATTTCAAAACTCAGTTTTTAGTAAACAGTTTTCAGAAAACAGGTTTTTGAGACAGTTTTCAGAAACTAGAGATTTAAAGGATGTTTTGAGTAAGTCTAGTTTTATAAATAAACTTTCAGAAAGAGTTTCAGAAAGCAGTTTTCAGAAAACAGTCTTCTAGAAAAGGTTTTCAAGAAGTATCTTCTAAATTATATTACATGATAAAGTTTGATGATATTTCAATGAAATAAGAGAAAGATAACTATAATAAGAGTTCCAACCTAACAGACAAAGAATGAATAAGATGGTTGAAGGATAGTTAAGTAGCACAGTAAAATCATGGAGAGTTTTGGTAAGGTTGTTGTTGATATAGAAACTTGACACGTGATAAATGCTTGTTAATATAAATGCTAAATGGAAATTAACGTATGTGTATGATCAGATAAAAGGATGGATGAAAGAGTAATGTGTCTCTGTAATGGATAAGAATTGTACAGCTAGTTCAGAATTTATAATTATTTACTGAGTCATTATGACTCACACCATATCAGTTTGTTAGTTTTGCAGGTCAGTAACAGCCATACTGAGCCATCAGGTTTTTGGTGAAGACTTTGAAAACAGTGGATCGCCCCCAATTGCAGTCAAGAGTGAATTTGAGTCCTGGGTTGAGTTATGGGTCCTCACGACCTTTGTTCATGTTTTTGTATTTATATCTCATTTGTAAAGGTTATGTAATAGTATAGTTTTATTTCGAGTTCTGACCGGAGGCCAAGTATTTATATCTTGCTCTTGAATTCAGGCATGAGGCCTTGATTATGGTTGCATATGTGTCGAGTTGCATAAGCAAGTTGTCTCATGGTGCTGGTTATAAGCCAGGTTGCATGATGTTCTGCATACATCATGCCGAAATTTCGTCAGAATCATAGGCTTATGGAGATAGGTTTCCTGTCTCCTGCCGGTGGCATCCTGGCCTAGGCGGGATGTTACATGGCCGGTGGTGTTAGCAGTGGTAGAGGGTGGGTGTAGCTGTAATTGTGGTGAGGCTAAGTGGAATGGCTACGTGTACAATCACAACCTCGTTATTACATCCCGAGACATATAGAGTGCCCTGGTTTTATTTTTTATTTTTTAATTTAGAGAATTTAAATTCACTCTTATTATTAAATATGGCTAAAAAGCCATATTATACAAGAAAATTAAAATATAAAAGGAATATTATCATAATTCGAATATATGAGCATTCCATAATGTATGTTGTTTTGATTGTTCCCATTATTGAATTAAAAATTCATTAATATTTATTTAAGATTTTAATTGACTATGTGATATGATTTTATTATCCATAGACTGTTTTAATTTCATCATGGTTCTCAAAGATTTTAATAAATTATTTTATTTAGATTTTAATAAGTTTATTGTGACTATGAATAAATAAATATATATATATATATATATACACATTCAGCCACACATCTAATTTACAATCATTGGGTAATTATAGGTGAAAAAAGACACAGTTATAATGTGCCAAGATATACTCATGACTAAATTATAAGTCAGTCAAATGATAGTCATATTGTGGTTCTAAGAAAAAAAAAGTGCAGCCATATTTTAATCAAAGGATACAACGAATTTGAGACTAATTTTGACTTTGCGAAAGTTCGAATTTAAGAGGGGTTTGTTAATGAAAGTTGTGTATGTATTAAGTATATGTAGAATTTTATAAATTGTCGTTTTGAGTTTATGAAAAAGATATAATTATTTAACTTCTTAATCTTACTTCACAAATCAACAAGCAACATCAATTACATCATTGCATAACCATTTATAAACCCCAACTCAATTTCACACCTAGGTATTTTACAATTTGGGGCTTCACAAATCCTTATTTTACCAACTAAAAAAAAAAACCACAAATACCAACATCTTTCAAGCATCAATTCATTCAAAACTCAACAATTCAACAAGTGGGTTTAACATTTCTCACCTTAAAACCAAATATTCTTACACCAATAGGGTCTTTAAAGCTCATTAAATACTCTTTCAAGCTTGCATGTAGCTTTAGGACTCTAAAACTTAGGTAAAAATGGAGAGTAGTTTACTGCAATGGAGCCTTAGAGTTTGCTAGGGAGAAGAAAAACAAAGAAAAAGAAGAAGGAGAAAACGTGAAGTGTGTAGTGGGGGGCTTTTGTTATTTTATTTTTATTTTTTATATGCTAACAACACATGTGCATGGCATTTGTTAACAAAGCTTAACAAATTTCATCCATGCCTTGTAAACAAATGCCACAAATATTTTTTTTTTTAATAAATACAATAAAATATTTACTAAACGTAACGGTATTGGTCCAACTCTCATAATTTCTACCCGATACTTATGATTTAACTTAAGTATGGTAAATATTGCAACTAAAATCGAGCTTATTTGCCACCCCAAATTTATTCGTTACCACACGGGAATTTTTTTTTTCCTATCACCAAATTACTAGTCCAATCAGGTATGAGATTTTGAGTCATTACATAGGCGAATGGCCAGGGAATGGACAAGGTGGTTAACTGCTTTGCTGGTTGGTGGTGAATATTGGCATTCTTCTAGCATCCTTCGCATTTCCGGGCCATTCTTATGCCGTCTTGATGCATAGTTGGCCAATAGAACCCTTGCCTTAAAGCTTTAAAGCAATCGACTGTCCTCCGACGTGATTTCCACAGATGCCTGCATGGATTTCCCTGATTACATAATCCGCTTCTTCTTCCGTTAAACATCTCAAGAGGGGCACTGTGTAGCCTCTTCGGTAAAGCACCCCTTTGATCAGAGAAAACTTGGTGCTTTTGAATTTTAGCTTTCTGGCTTCCTTCTTGTCCTCGGGTGTCTCCTATGTTTCCAAATATCTCCTAATCGGCTGTATCCATGAATTTTCGCCTTCCTTATCCAAGGCTTCTCCTTCGAGCTCCCCCACGTTTTTTTTCTCGGAGGCAGATTATGGGGACTATTCTAGGATTTTCTACCTTTATTGAAGATACGAGCCGCGCAAGGGAGTCTGTTTCACCGTTGTTTTCTCGACCGACTTGCTCAAGTAGGCTCTTATACTCGGTTCCCTGGCCTGAAATTCACCCTTTAGCTGCCGAATAGCAAGCTGTGAGTCACTTCTTACCACTACGTCGTGGACTCCCATTACCGTGCATAGCCTCAATCCGGCCAGGATCGCCTCATACTCTGCCTCATTGTTTGTGGCCTCGAAGGTGAACCTTAAGGCGAACAATAATTCTTCCCCTTTGTCGTTTTTCAACACGATCCCAGCTCCACTGCCCTGTGAGCTGGCAGACCCGTCCACTGACATCTCCCATTTGTCTTCCCCTACAGTCATGATATGGGGTTCGGTGAATTCAGCAACAAAATCTGCCAGCTAATCTATTTTTGGTAGTGGGAAGCTGTCTTTCGGGCATGCCTTGTTGAGGTCGGTGAAGTCCACGCACATCCTCCACTTTCTGTTTGATTTCTTTACCAATACCACGTTCGATACCCACTCTGGGTATTTCACTTCTCTGATGAAACCAGCTCTCAATAATTTTTCCACCTTGGTAGCTACGGCCCTGCACCATTCCTGATTAAAGTTTCTTCTTTTTTGCTTCACTGGCTTGTGTGACGGGTTTACTACCAAACGATGATTGTTGAATTTCGGATCGATCCCAGGCATGTCATCGTTCCCCCAGGCGAAGATGTGTGGGTGCTCCTTAAGACATTCCAGCAGGCCCTGTTTCAGGATTTTGTCTAAGTTTCCCCCAAATTTTATGCTCTTCCCGGGTCCGAAAAGTTCTATCCCTTCCAATTATTCGATCGCTCCTAGCCGGGAAACTTTATTTGGCCGAGGACCTAGATCCTCACTTGCTTCTTCTCCGTCTTCATTCTCTTGCCTTTTCCTGGTACCTACTTCAATGCATAGGGTTTCTCGTGAGAGAGTGGCAAAACAGCTGCGGGCTACTTTCTGACTCCCGCATACGATTCCGATTCCTTCCCGGGTGGGGAATTTCAGCTTTAGGTAATAGCAGGACATCGCGGCCTTTGTCTTCATCATGAAAGGTCGGCCGAAAATGACTTAGTAACTGCTCATACAGTCCACTACTGTGAAATTTATCATGATCATCCGGGTTCTAGGGTGAGTCTCGATCGTCATGGCCAATTGTATCCTTCCCAGTGGGACGGCCGTTGAGCCCTCGTAGCGGTATAGGGGGTGCCGTCGTCGGTTAGAGTTGCATACTCCACTCCCAGACCCTTTAAAGCTTCCTTGGAGGTTATGTCTACTGCACTTCCGGGATCTACCAAGATTCTGTCCACCTTTGAGCCGCCGATTGTCACCTTGATTATTAATGCATCGTCATGGTGGAAACTCACCCCTTGAGCGTCCTCGTCGGTGAACATTATGGGTACCGACCGACCTCATCGTAGTACCGAGGACCGTTCTGTCTCCAGCACCTCCGTCCCTTGAGCTCGGCTATAGTTTTTTCTTGACCGGTTAGAGTCTTCGGCCAGTGTCTTTCCCCCGGCGATGATGTTCACCTGTCGGCTTCGTGCCCTCTGTCTGGCCGCCATAGCTTCATGGTCAATATAATTATTTAAGTACCCATTTTATGCTAGGTCCTCCATCTGTTCCCGCAAATCTTTGCACTCGTCCGCTATATGTCCCCTCAGATTATGATGTATGCAATAAGATTTCTTATTCCTTTTATCTGGGGGAAATCTCCTGAGGTCGGGTTCTATCAAAAGGCATTTTCCTTGTATCTCCATGATGATCTGCCCTGGTGGCTTGCTCAGGGGAATATATGCTTCTTCCCGGACTACGTGGTTTACTCGGGTCGGGACTCCTCTTTCCTGGTCATTCCAAGGCATTGGTTTGAATTCCTTGCATCTCGGGAGGAGTTTTTTGAACTCCCTGTCTGGCCGGTGGGGGTGACCGGTGCTTACACACGTGTATAACGCAAGCGCACGTATCGTTCAAGTAGTATAAAAAGTATCGATCCCACAAGGACTTAATATCTAATCTATTAATTTTATGAGGTCAAATGATTACTAGTATCTAACAGGTTGTTTGATTGATTTGAAAATGTGACGATTCTAAATTTAAAAACAAGTAAATTAAATTGTTCGAAAGTAGGTTTAAGAAAATTCAATTTTAAAAACTATCTAGGGTTGTGAATCTTTCCAATATTATTTAAAGATGAAGTGGTTATCTTATAGTTGGGTAAAATATTGATTTATTAACCTGGAACACTAAATTATGTAAAAGCCTCTTCCGATGGTCAACTACAAATATCCAGTATAACCCAATTGAATCATATGTCTATGTCAACCAAATTACCTGGATTCATTAAGATTAAGTTCTAATTATGGCTACCCTCGCCCGACAGATATATTCCTATCCTCTAAGGAAATCTATTAAAGGGTTATCTATCCTCAATGAAGATCGTGGGCTATTGAGTCTAAGGTCTTAAACTTAAAATCTCTATATCTAGTTCATTTTAAGTTTACCTAGTCAATTTTATTAGTGACCAGTTAATGAAAAAACATTAAGATTAAGACTCAATAAATAAATCTTTATATTACCCAAACTATAATATAACCCCTTATAAACCAGTGATATTGGATTTCATCACAACCCCAGATAACTGGATTAGTTACGACACATATTTACAAGTAGTAAAAAATAAAAGACATAAAGTAAAATACTAAAAATTAAATACTGAAAAGTAAATTGTTGAAAAGTAAAAAAAGTAAAAGTAAAAATAAAAATAAAAATAAAAGTAAATTACTGAAAGTAAATTGCTGAAATTAAATAAAGTAAAAGTACAATAAAAGAAAATGATGGGGTTAGAGGATCAACTTTTATTACTACTATTTTAGATATCTCCCTTCATATAATATATTAAATTTGCGTGGTAATTACCAACCAGCCATATAGGCGGTATTCTGATTAAGTCAAATTAATAATTAATTACCAACCGACCAACCAGGCGGTATCCATACCTAATCAGGTTAAAACCAATTTATAATTAATTTCCAACCGGCCAATATAGCGGTATCCTCATTAAGTCATGTTTTAAATAGTTTATATTTTATATTTAATGGAGATTAATCTAGATAGCAATAATAAAAGCTTTACCTTTTACCCCAGTAAGGGGGAGTTACCTCCTCATTGCTTGAAAAATAAAAACTGCAAAAGTAAATAAATAAAAGGTTTGTGCGTAAAAGTAAATTGCGGAAAGTAAAAATTGAAAAGTAAAGAAAAGAAAGTTCGAAAGCGGAAATTAATTACTGGAAGCTGTAAATAAACAAACAAGATACAATCTTCTTATTTATTCATTAGGAATTTTCAAAGAAGAAAATATGAAATTTACAAATGAAATGGCTTGGTATTATAGGCAAAATTTTGCCTCCATCAAATTCTCCACCAAATCCATTATTAATTTCTCCACTAATTACTCCAACAAATCCATTATTAATTGCTCCACTAATTACTTATCATGTTTGGTGGTGATTTGATAATTTTTATAATTTATTTATTAATTTATTTTTTGCTTTGAAAATGATTGAAAATGACTTTAATAATTACACACAACACACTTCTGGATGGTTCATCAATTTCGGTCATGAAAGCTTCAGAATTCGAAATTATTTTGTCTATCAAAGTTGTAGATATTTGAGTCTTCTTTAATCTGACACTTGAATCAGCTCCATCCGATATCGGAGTAAAAGGTTATACCCAAAATACGACAGATGTACAAAACTGGAATTTCCAAAACTGCACTTTGTCAAAAACGTCATTTCAAGTTTCCAATCTCCAAAATTAAAATGTCAAGTCCAATTTTTACCCTTATTTGACCCACATTTCGTCCTAAATGATTTCATTGAGTCCCAATATTATTTTATCTGCAAAATAAACTAAAACACATCAAAACGTTCATCAAACCCGAGAAACTAAACAAAATATTAAGTAAAAGGGGCGGTAAATATTGATATATTTTCCGCTCATCAGGGGGGCCTCTGCCTTTGTCGTCCTCTCTCTGATAGATTTCCCCCTCCGGGAGATCTTTTCTTCATTTTCTAACGAGATGAACTTTCGGGCTACTTCCAGAGCGGTAGCATAATCTGGTGTGTCCTGGATCCTTAGGTGGGTCCACAGTTTTCCGACCCTTAAGGCTCCTTTTAAACTTTCCAAGGCCTCAAGGGATTCATATCCTCCGACTTCGAGTACCATATTTTGGTACCTCTCAATGAAAGTGTTTAGGGGCTCGTCCTCTCCTGGCTTCATGAGTCTTAACTCTCCAATTGTCTTTTTAGGGACGCAGACCCCCCTTAAAGTGCCGAATGAACGACTTTTTAAGTTGCGTGAAGCTTCCGATGCTCCCCGGGGCCAGACTTCTATACCATATGATGGCGGATCCGCCCAAGGTCAGGGGGAATACTTTGCATATGGCATCTTATACTACTCCTTGGACTTCCATTAATAGGAGAAAGCTTTCAATATGGGATTTCGGGTCGGTATGACCCTTGTAGGGCGTCATGGTCGGTATGTTTAATCACCTCGGGAACTTTGCCGACCTTATTTCTTCTGTGAGGGGAGATTCCTCCTAACTGTCCCGGGTATCTCCTGCATTAGTCTTGAGGTTTACCCCCCATTTGGCCATCTCTTTTTTTAGCCAAGACTTCATCTCACAACTTGTGATGCCATGTAGCTTTTTGTGCCCCTCTTCGTGTCTATTGCCCCGGGTGCGGTGCTCCGCATGCCTTGAAGTTTGCCGCATATTCTCGACATACTCCCTGTCTTTTCCTCTGAAGTTGCGGAGACTATCATAGAAGGAATCTGGCGATTGTCTTCCTTCTTCTTCTTCCCACTTGTCCTCTGTTTTTGAATCTTTTTCTACGACTATGGATTTTATCCCGTAGGGGCCCCTCCTCCGGGGTTCATCGTCTTCACTCATGTCTACAATCATTTTACCATCTGCTTTTTCACCTCTTCTTAGGCTGGTTCCGGCTTCCGGTCTCTCGTTATTCATCCCTTCCATTTTCACAGTCGATCCATCATGGATTTCATGCTTTCTTCCATCTTTTTCATCCAGTCCATAGATGGACTCCTTGACGACTGATGATTTCTGCCTTCTGACATTGTCTTCTTCGTGAACTGCTTTTTATCGCAAGATTCCCTACAGACGGCGCCAACTGTTGACGGTTGATTTTGGTCTCAGGGTAATTTGGGAATATTACTCCCGAGACAGTCTTCCCTCAATAGTGAATTTGTTTGGTTATGTGGGAACCAAAGGCAAATTTAGCAGAAGACAGATAAATGCACCAATCAACAAGGAGATTTAACGTGGTTCGGCGGATCAGGTCCAACCTACGTCCACGGACACAAACAAAATGATACTTTTATTACTGAGATATGCTTCTCTAATATCTCTTATGTTGACAAGCATGATCGTAGTGATCATCTTCTTTATTCTCATCGTATTACACATACTCTACCCTTCTATTTATAATAGTACAGAAATCAGATTCCTTCTTTTACAAGGGTTCCCAGTTGAATCAATCTCATTCTCTCGCAAGGATTCCTAATCTAAAATTATCTCCACTTCTCTTATCCTATTTGGACACTGGCTCATCAGTTCTCCCCATGAGAGTAGGATAATCTTGTCATCTTATCCGCAAAAAATATGGTGCCTTATCTTCCTGAGCACGTCTCGCCATATGCTCGGTCTTCTCGAGGTCGGTAATAATGGTCCTTTGAGCTGAGAATGCTACTACCGATCTGATAATGCTCGGTATTCATTATGTGCCTGGTCTCTTACTGTTGGCTTTATAACACCCATGTGGTCGGGTCGGTATTTAATGATCCCGATCAAGAAGGAAATTACCCTCTTGCCCCTACTGTGTTGCTTAAATAACATAGTGCCCTGAAAATACCATCAACATATGTCCCCTAGTTCTCGGTTCCAACGAGTATACAAGTTGGTGTCCGGAACTAGGAAAAAGTAGTTTTTCTGACGGAGGGGTTGCTGACCTCTGTAAAGAGAAGTAATACAGGCATGCTGCCACAATGTCCTCGGTTCGAACAAGGTGCTCGGTATATTTCTTTCTCCCTTCAAAACAAAATCTTCTCACCGCCCTTTCGGAGACTTCTTCTCGAGACGCGCAACCGTCACATCCGTTTAAATGCCCATCAAATCACTTTTAGGGTTTTAACCTGAACCTGACACTTGTCAGTCATCCGTCGGTTTCCCACCGAAAGCAAACGAAATCATCCGTTTCTTGCTAATATCCAATCTCGATCGTTTATTCAACTTTACCATATTGTTCCTAATGTCGACACCCGGTGCCCATCCGAGGTCCTTCCATGATCCGACGGTTATAAACATTCTGACATGGCCATAAGAAGAAGAATCGATCTCTCTGTGTCTGTTTGGCAAAATTTCTTCTTTTGCAAAAACTTCTCTTTTCTTCAACTGCGACTTGTTCGATCCAGTGCCACCAGAGCTTTTCAGCTTTTCAACATTCTTCTCCAGTTTCAAAAGTCAAGTAAGTTTCCCGACCGACCTTCTTCATCATTTTTTGTTGTGCTGCGTTTGATTTTTTCTCTTCTCTCTGTTTGTCTTAATGCCTGTGAAGGAGAGATTTATGTTTTAGTCGGATGCTTGCTTAGGGTATTTAGGACTTTATAGGTCTAGCCTCCCTGGATGTTTTAGGGTAGTTATGTAGTCCTGGTTATTTCAAGAAATTGGTCATAGACTGACCCCTCATCCCTTTTTTATTTCTCGTATGCCTAGGATGTCTGACGACAGGTCTTCCTCCGTACTCTCTGCTAACCCATCGACTCCCCCTGCTGAAGAGCTTTCCTCGGGCTCGGGGGCACCCAGTGTAGAGGACCTTGATACTACCTCTACCTCTTCTGAAGTTGAATAAGACACTTATCATCAGAGGGTCCCTCGGAATGATCCAGAGCCCAGTGATTTTGATTGCTCGGCTTTGGACATGGATCGGCCTTCCAAGATAACTGAGGACGATCTAGCACTGCTCCGGCAATGATACGACATTCTGATTGACATTGCTCTTGAGGTCCCCCTTCCATCTGATCGTGCTAGTCAACCCGACGAGGGTTCGATGGCTCTTCTTCCAGTTTTCTTCGAGTGTGGACTTCGTCTGCCAATTCAGCGCTATTTTGCCTGGATGTTGGCCGAGATGGAGATTGCCCCCTGTCAACTGAGTTTAAATAGCTGGAGGATTTTGGCCGGTTTACATGTGGTCTGGCACCGGGCGGGGCTTGGCGAACCCTCCCTTGAAGAAGTGAAGAGGTTATACCGGTTGAAGGCCAACCCCAAAACACATCATGGCTGGTACTATCTTTCTGCTTACGCCGACTCATCTAACGTTGTCCGCAAACTACCCGATTCCAAAAAAAACTTCAAAGATCTTTGGTTTTGGGCCACTGGAGATTGGGGACGGGTTCTGTGATCATATGTAGAAGATGTTTCGGTTCCGGACATTTTCAGAGAGGGAGGTCATGAGTCTAACCCTTAGCGTTCATGCCCTTAGTTTTTATGCTTAGATTCCAACTTCTTTAACTCCTCCCACCTTGTTGGAGGGATGCTCCCAAGGTCTTTCGCCAGGTCCGGAGATGGGTAGGATAGGCTCGGCGATATGCCGATCATTGGAGGGAGTTGGTAAATGATGTGGCTTTTGCTGAGTCGGGCCTGATTCGGACTGCTCCTCCGAAGGTCCCGGGGCGGATAGGTGGGCTTTACTAACCTTCTAACCAGTCTCCTTGTTTGCTTAGCATGATGATAATTTGAATTTCTTGCTCAGATTCTGAACTGACCACTCTTCTTGTTTTCATTTTCTTCTTTTTTTTTTTTTTGTGTAGGCATGTCAAGAAGGCCAAAATACCTTGATCAACTGGCTGATGCGTCAAAGAAAACTGGCCAGATTGGGACAAGGCCCTCTCGGAGATGACCAGCGACCGCTGAGGCAAGAGGAGTGACTGAAGAGGCGGCCCCATTGGCTATCCAAAGCTTATCTTCACCTTCCAGGGTATCGCCAACAGTCTCCGCCCGACCTGCCAGCCCATCAAAACCTACCAGAAAAAGGAAGTGTCCATTCGGGGCGGAGGAAGCCGAGCTGGTCCGGGAGGCGGAGGAGGAACGGGTCCTGAGAAAGAGGCGACCCGTTCGGAAAGAGAAAAAAGTGTCGGATGGTTCCTCTAAAAAACAAAAAGGCGCTGTAATTCTTGGCGTAGAAGACCTCGGTCAGGACATTCGAGAGGCTACTTCTCATCTGGTGTCGGCAATCAATGAACTGGCCAAGGCGGTCCCTCCGGCCAAAATTCTGAGATACGAAGATCTCTCTCCCAATGATGTGGTTACCTTGTTTTGTTTCCAGATGGCAAAGGTAGTTACTCTTCCCTTATTCCCGCTGTGGGTTCATAACTTAGTTTGATTTATGATTTTCTGTTTCTTTTTGGCAGGCGACTTATCTTGCGGCCAAGAATACGGATCTCCCCCTGAGCCTTCTGTCTGAGGGTGGCCAAGCCCAGAGGCTTCAGAACCGACTCTCTGAAACGGAAGCCGAGCTGATTCGCAAAGAAGAAAACATAAAAAATATGGACCTGGCTGCCGTTGAGGCTCATACAACAAACAAAGCTCTTCGGGCTGCTGCCTCTTTAGAGAGAAAAAATGTTGATGCCGCCAAGAAGGATCTGGAGGCTGCTCAGGCTGATAACAGGATCCTGTAGGTGGAAATACGCAGTGTTGAATCTAAGTTGAGGGCCAAAGACGAGGAATTGGAACGGGCCCGTGCCGAGCTTAGGAGGAGAGAACTTGAGTAGGAGGTCGAGAGGGACTCCATCCACCTCGAAGGGGTTGGTGATTATGCTGAAATTATTTTGATGGTACTGCCTGACCTGGACATGGGGCCTATCCATGCGGCCATTCGCTTCTGTAAAGGCGAGATGTCTGAGGAGGAGTTTCAGAAATGCTTACCCCCTTCTCCCGAAGAAGTGATGGATCCAGACCCGATTTTGGTCACCCTGGTCCTCCCAGCTCTTCGCGAGGACCGACCCGAGGTTCCCGCTCCTGACAAGAACCTACCCGAGGTTCCTCCGATCCTTGAAGTAGGGGTCTCCCAGGTTGTCGATGTAGAAGTTGATATCCCACCTCCCGAGGCCGAGCCTAGCCATCCGTCATCTGAGCCTGCTGAGGAAGAACCATCTGCCCATGTGCGGGCTGACTGACAAGGGGTAACCCGAACGGGGCCCCGTGTAATCCCGGACACACTTTAAATTGTCTCTTTATTATAATTTTTTTTTTGTAATAACTCTTTTCCAGGTCCCTATTTATGTGAATATTTTGTATATTTTTGTTATACTTTTCTTTTTCTTTTTTGATCTTTCATGACTTGCTCCGGTCGCTCTCCCAAAGACGTCCGCTTGAGGACCGACTTCGAGCTAGAAGAAACACTTGGCTCTGGGGGAATGTTACGTCCCCAGTTTGAGAAGATGGATTTGGTGGGATATAACCCGACCCCGAGCTGAGAGAAACATTTGGCTCTGGGGGAAGGTTACATCCCCAGTCCAAAGAAGCCGACTCAGTGGGACGTAACCCGACCCCGAGCTGAGAGAAACACTTGGCTCTGGGGGAATGTTGAGTCCACAGACCAAAATCTGGCTCGGTGGGACATAACCGACCCCGATCTGAGAGAAACACTTTGGCCTCGGCGAAACGAAATCCAGCCCCGAGCCGAAAAGAAACATCGGTCTCGGTGGTACAAGAGCGAACCCGAGCTGGGAAGAGACATCGGTCTCAGCGGACCGAATCCAGCCCCGAGCCGATTAACAAAGTGGCCTCGGCGGAACGAATCCAGCCCCGAGTCGATTATCCAAGCGGCCTCGGCAGAACGAATCCAGCCCGAGCTAATTAACCAAGTGGCCTCGGTGGAACGAATCCAGCCCCGAGCCGATTAACCAAGTGGCCTCGGCAGAACGAATCCAGCCCCGAGCCGATTATCCAAGTGGCATCGGCGGAACGAATCCAGCCCCGAGCCGATTAACCAAGTGGCCTCGGCGGAACGAATCCAGCCCCGAGCCGATTAACCAATGGGACTTATTCAGAATGGAAGTGAATCAACCTTTTGAAGCCCTACCGAATTTGGCACGGGCGTCCCCTTGCCAGACCAGCGAAAAACAAAAACAAAACTTTGAAAATAAAATTTAAAAGGCGGGGTGACTTAGCACTTATCCCAAAACAAAATTATAAAGTGTAAACAATCAGCACAAATTCCTTAAATAGTGTCATGTCCGAGATTTCCAAAACACAATCCTGAATCTTTCAATTCAGAGTCCCGG
>SKCR01004654.1:0-26394 GCA_019454045.1 Zanthoxylum bungeanum | reverse complement strand
GTATGAACGGAAGTTGCATACAACTCCTTCAAGTGAAAGATGATGGTTTGAGCATCCATATCTTCGTGAGCTTTCTGAAGTTCGTCCGACATAGAGCCAAGCATTATGCAAACTGCTTGCTCATCATCATCAACGTGTTTCTTCCAAGCATCAAATGTATTTTGGTCAGCATCTTACGTTCAGGGGGTTAAACTTTCAAGAACATAGAAAATATTTTCTTGTCGTAAGATAATTTTAAGGTTTCTAAACCAGTATTGTAGTTGTCCCCTTTGAGCTTATGCTCATCAAGGATGGAACGAAGTGATACTCTGTTTGCCATTTGAATGTTTGTTAAATTTTTTAACCCACCTGTTAAGAGAGAATGTTAAAATTAAGAATATGTTTTCATTAATGTTTCATAATAATATAGGCTTTTAATATTATGAAGTTTCTCCCACTCAATTGTTTTAAAATTTTAAGCAAATCGCATCAACCTCAATATGATGGATTTCTTGTAGGCAAGGATCCCATTATTATCATTTCATAACTCCAACTAGGCCTGTCGTTATAAATACGATAATTAGGTAGGTTCCCAACCAATTTATGATATAAATCACAATTCCTTGATCATTGGGTTGGGCAATCAAACATGCCATAACTTATGCTAGTCCTCGTGGACACCCAATCTTTGCCCCTAAGTTATAAAACCATTCCTAAGGGTCGCTGCGTCTTATGACTTAGAAAAGTCAAACCATTGTCAATAGTACGATTTAGGGACAAATTGGTATTGGTCAGTCTGGTAAAGCCTAGTCCTGCCAATACGGTTTAAGCCCTTTGGGTCTATACTTTACAATGGGAGGCAAATTTTAGACTTAAACTATTATTGAGGATTTTAGCATGTTTAAGTGAATAACTATCAAATGGATTCCTCCATTGAAAATTCCCCAGAGGGAGGGTGGAGCGAACTCTCTTAAATGCCCTTACCTCTTAGGCTCTTATTGTCTTGGTGACAGGAATAAACAATTGATCCTCCAAATTAGTCCAACACTTTAAATATGCTTTAAGGTAAGCTTTGAGTAAATGATTATCTAGATGTCTTCACAGCTTTTCCTTTTGGCTATAAAAAGGTAGTGAGTGAAGGAAGACACCAAATCATTATCTAACTCTAGTAATACCTTTGGTAAATTAACTTTAGTTTGGAAAGTTTTATTAATGCCTTGGTCCCACCCCACTTGTATCTTTTATAATGTATTTTATTATAAACAAGTGATTTATATTATTAGCCTTAAAGGTAATAAATCTTTAAGTTCATCATAGAATAATTACTTAGCTAAGGGATAACAATACACTCTCTATTTCCTTAGAAAGTCTCTAGATGCTTGCACCCTAAAATAATCATGCCAATTCTAATCATACATAGAATCATCAAGCATATGAGTTTTAATATGTTAGAATTATTTTAATGCATTAAATAACTTTGATTAATATTTAATTATGATATTGCATTTTATTTTATTCAAATAAATTTACTATTCACATTTTTTACAGATGCGTGTTAAATACAATTTCACAATTCAAATCTTAACCAAATCATGCAAAACTTGTGCCTAAAATTAAGTTAAGAGTGTTAGCTTTCCAACGAGCTTTTACACACCCAATTTTGAGTTCAAATGAGAGAGAACTAATCAAAACAAAAACGACGCTCTGATACCACTGTTGGGAAGCGGCCGCGAGTGCGCAGCAGAAAATTAAATAAATCAAATTATGATGCCGCTATCCCTTTGCCCAAGACCCATTTGTTTTGATTATTCTACAAGCCTAGGCATGTTACTATATATTCTAAACATAAAAACTCATCAAACATGCAAAGAACATAAACCTAAACATGCTAACTATCATAAGAACTCTAATTAAAATAAAGAAAGAAAAAGACTTACTTGAACCGAAGACTCCTCCAGTCCTCTGTCCAAGCTACAATCTTTTCTCGAACTCAGCAAGCTCATCCATGTTCCAAAGAGCCACCCAAGTGTGTGGCCTCCAAAGGTGCACACACCAAAGCCAAAACTCAACGGCAAGACTACGTCTTGAGTGCACGGGTATTTTGCCCTTGGTGCTAGCCTAGGTAAATAGCTCAAAACTTTTAACTCAAGGTTCCTCTAGTCAATTAGACTTAAGGATCCTCAAAATCAGTGGCTTACTCTTAAACTTTAGAGTTGCTCACTTATATAAACCCAAGATATGAAAAGTTTGGTGCAAAAATTTGTGAAGAATTCTTTGGGATAAATGCTCCAAAGACAATAAAATTAATTAAGAATCCGATGTGGGATAAATGCTAATTTAATCTTAGCCATTGGATCTTAATTTAGTGGTTTAATGAGATTATAAAACCCTAATAAGAGTTTGGGCCGAATTGGAATTCAAAACAAATAACAAATAATAAAATTTTTTACTATTCATATTACTATTCATGTTACTATTCACATTACTATTCATGATTTATTTATTTATTTATTTATTCCAATTCCCGAAGTGCCCTTATCATCATTCACCAATCCGTAAGCCACTATGGAACCTCATAAATGATATGTTCAATAATTAAACACATTGAACCATTTATGAACAATTCATACATCAATCATATATGCTGTTAAGTTTGTACTATGCACTGTTAACCATTGATTTCGACTTTGTTGTGTGTGACCTTTTAGGTTCCCCTCAAGTTGGACATGAAATGAATCGTGATAATTTAATCAAACATAAATTATCCTCCGATCAGATGGTCGTTCGATTTCAATGACCAAGGTTGACATCTAGCAACATGCCAAAGCCCCCAAATGAGAAGAAAAAGATATATATACCCATTCTGTATGCGATTTACATATGATACAGTCCCTCGCCTCACTGTATCTCCACTGTTTGACCTAGGGTATGGAAATTGTCTACCCATATACTCAAACGTATGAAGTTGATAGTGTCATGAATCATGCTAACCCAAGATTCTCACATGATTCTTCCGCTGCGACCACAGTCTCAAGCACTGATCACACATATCAACCCGAGAACTGGTATACTACTCTTATAAGAAAATATTATCCGAGAGAGTGGCGATTCTCTGTTGTATCCTTACAAACTTCATGTGTTTCAACAAATGACCCAATCATACCCTTATGACCGGATCTTTTGAACCGGGGAAGGAGAATGTCAAATTTATTTGATCCACACATAAGATTGTAAAGACCTTAAGTCTAAGGACTAGTCAAACAATCGATACATGAAAGTTCTCACAGACACATGGGATAAACACTCCATGTGAAAACTTTCGGCGGTCAGTTCGATGGACACGAGCAACTCACCAAGCGGACAGATCTCCGCTAGTAGCCTATGAGATCGGCTACCCCACTTAAGGGCGGATCATATCATCATGCTAGTCTCTCCACTTTGTGAACGCCTAGATTATTCACAAAACTATGACTAGGAACGTTTGAGAGTAATGATTCTCATAAGGCGTGGAAGCCATCATCTTATTACTCCAAGGGCTTTATTACAGTGTTTGATGATTCATATAATTTATGTAAGACTCGTATAATAAAGATTTTCATTTTATTAATTAATGAAAATATTACAAATACATGTACATATAGCCCATCTACAAGTTGGGTATAGGGCATATCCCTAACAATCCCAACCAATAGCTACATACTTTGGGGACATAGTTTGGTGTGTTGTTGGGGGTGTTTTACATAGATATGAAATTCACTCATTCTTATGAGAAGTAAATGAGTATCTTCCTAAAGGGTTGATTCGGTACTTGAATGATTAGAGCGCTCAAGTCTTTCTATTACGAATAGAAAGATTAATAGTCATAATGGTTATGAATAAATCGTTTATTAGAGAATCAATGGTACTTAAGGTAAAAATAGTATGAGGGGTATAACATGTATTTTGACCCGGCTCTAATGATGAGATACTCGTGAAGGGCCAATCCTTATGTAATGACTATATCGATGGACACCGACGTAGTTCGACTTATATAATATATCTACAGTAATAAGAATGCAGCTTTGAGTTTTTAGTGGAATAACCTAAAATTAGTAATTCAGAATATTTAATTAAAGAATTTAATTAATATTTCGGGATTATTGGAGCTCGAAACTGTAGATCTATTGGTCCCCGTGCAAACTCGATATACTGTAGCAAATTAAATATAATGGATAGTCCAATTATAAGCTCATATATATTATTAATATGATTAATAATATATATGTCACACTTGGAACATATATTAATTTTAATATAAGATTTTTTCATATAAATGATTATGAGATAATCATTTAATTTAAAATATTGTATTTATTAAATTATATTTTATATATATGTTAATAAGTTCTATTTTGGAAGTAAATGGATTTAAAAAGGTGATTTTATATTCACATTTTAAATGAAAGTTATAATATTTTATTTTTACAACTTGATTATGTCTTAATGAAGAGATTTAACAAAAATATTTGTAGAAAAAATTAGTCATTGGCTGAATTTTGGAGAAGGAAGGGGAATGGTTTCTTTTGTTTTTTGACAACAAATTAAACCCTAAATATAAAAGGGAAAATTATTTTTTATTTTCATCCTAATTCTTTGGTGAAAAAATCCTAGCCACCATTGTTCAAGTTTTCTCTCAAGAGTTGAAAGAAAAAGAAAGAACAAGAATAATAAAAATAAGAGTGCGATAATTTTAAGCTCTAAATCGTTTAGCGATTGTGGTGTGAATCTAGTGTAGGAAACGCTTTCCTAGCTCAGCGGAAACATCTTAGGCACCCGGATCGGACTTGAATTTTTTTTCGGCTCTTCTCTTCCTTTGGCCGAATGCAACCAGCATGTATACTAAAATTTTATTTCTATTTTGGATAAAATTTCAGCCCCAGAACGCCCCTGAAACAGTCCCCGAACAGCCCCCGAACTGCAGTGAAATATTGGACTATTTTGGACCCCTTATGCGCCCGAACTGTACCCAAATCAGCCCTTGATTTTCGTGACTAACAAAGATGTTTCAGATCTGATTTTTCACTCAAAAATCAGTCCTAACAAAGCTCTAAAAATACCCCAAGTGTTTCCCAAAATTCTGGATTGAAACAAACCGAGCCCCAAACCCCAATGGTTTATGCGGCAGTGAGCAAAATCTATGCTCACTGCCGTGACACAAGAATAAGATGGAGAAGGAGATAATTTTATTCGACACCAAAAGATCTTCCGTGCTATGTCTCACAACCAACGGAAAGTAGTGTTGGCTACACTCGCTAAATGAATCCCTAAACCTTTTAGAGATTATTAGTCACACATGTATTTTTCATATTTTTCTTCTTGTTCTTATTTTTCTTTTCTCAACAATTGAGAGAGAATGAGGAAGAAGATGGAGGCTAGGGTTTTCAAGAATGAGAGTTCTCTTAGAAAAATCTAATTTTTCTTTTTATATCTAGGATTTCCAATTTCTAAAATTTCAAAATCCTTTCCCTTTCTCACTTGTAATTTTCGGCAATCACATTAACTCTATAGGAAATTTTTAACATCAAATATATTACATAATTATCATCTTAATGACAATTTAAATATCCCATTTAAAGAGTTGTTAAATACAATTTAAGATCTGTGATTTCCAAAAACTCTTCACTTTATTTTGTTTAAGAATCGGCCAAGCAAGGAATTGAATAAAAAAATTTGTAACATCAAGTCTTTAATTCCATAATTAAAAGATATGTTACAAAATCAAATAGTTACTACCTTTCATAAAGGTGTAACTTCCAAATTCAATTCAAGGGTTTCCAAAACCCAAATTTGGAATTCCAAGATTGCCCTCTAATTAAATTATATCAAATATAATTTAACAATTAATAATAAACAATTATCATATAATCATTTATTACATAAACCATATATTAACTTTTAAAATATAGTTCTAAGTGTGACAAATAATGTTATTAATCATATTAATAATATTTATTCATATGTGACTATATAATTGGACTATCCAATTATATTAAATCCGCTATAGTATATTGAGCTAGCACGAGGACCAAATGGACCTACGGTTCCGAGCTCCAATAATCTCGAAATATTAATTAAGCTCTTAATTAATTATTCCGAATTATTAACTCCGAGTTATTCCACTAAAAACCTGAAGTTTCACTCTCGTTACCAAAGATAAAATATTAAGCCGAACCAAGTTGGTGTCCATCGATATAGTCACTACATATAGATTAACCCTTCACGAGTATCTCGTAATTAGAATCGCGTCATAATGTCCATTATACCCCTCTAATTATTTTTACCTTAAGCACCATTGATTCTCTAATGAACGATTTATTCATAACGTTTATGAATTTTAATCTTTCTATTCGTAATAGAAAGACTTGAGCGCTCTAACCGTTTAAGTACCAAATCAACCCTTAAGAAAGATACTCCTCTACTTCTTGCAAGAAGGAGTGAACTGTATGTCTATGTAAAACATTCCCAGCTACACAACAGACCAGGTCCCCAAAGTACGTAGCTATTGGTCGGGACTGCAACACCAACCTCACCTTTGTAAATCAAAGAACATAGCCTGCCATGCAGGAGTTCGTAGTACACTCAGGATTAACATTAATCCATATATGACCATCTAGTAGATCAGAATGATTTTCTTTGTTTAACATATATTATGAAAATCATTTCCATCTAGGTCCAGTCCTATATGATCACATCATACAAGGTGCCTCCATTCTCATGTCTCTACATGGACGATCCCCAATCAAGGTCGCCATACAAATATAGAATGGACCACAGCTATAGATAAACCATAAATAAAGTACCCGCTTTGTTTGCTCTCTATGGACTATTTAAGATTACTAACTTTAAACTTTAATCCTCTTGTGTATGACACTCATTCACTAAGTCTGAAGGTACATGAGTAATCTAGGGTATTTTGGATAATTTATAATATGCGATAATTAAACAAATAATTTGATAAATGAATAATGCATCATTTTATTTCATATCATATAAAACCTTTTACATCATATGTAGCTCTAGGGCATACATACAAACATCTAGCCCACTCTAGCTTTTGCTGGTAGTGAGTCATAACACGGAAGATCATTTGGTGTTAAAAAAGTTATTCATTCTTCCTGACCATTGTACTCACTGCAGTGAGCATAAAATTCTGCTTACAACCACCATTTTTCCTAGTCGTTTGTGAATTTTTTTTTTATAATTTTTCCCAGAATATTTGATAACACAAAAGGGTATTTTGTGGACACTTCGGGGTTGTTTTTGTAGGAAACGATTTTCCCCGCGCAGCAGAATTGACTTAAGCACCAGGATCGACCTTGAAAATTTTTCTGCCTTTTCCTTTCTGAACAAAAACTGTCCAGCCTCTTTTGAACTTGTTTTGCATATGTTTTTCACTATTTTCTAGCCCCGAAAAGCCCTTGAACAGCCCAAAAACTGGACTGTTTTGCACACCGAAAACACTGCCTTTTAGGCTCACATCACATTTTTTTTGTGCTGGCTGTTTGCTATTTTTTTGCAACTATTTTGGACGATATAATCACTCCAAAACAACCCAAAACGTCCATGAAATATCTCTTTTTGTTCCCAAAATTTCATGGGCAAAAACACAACAAAAACAACCCACAAATATATAATAAAGGTGGCGGCAGTGAGCATAATTTTATACTCACTGTCTGAGTATAAAGGTATAGAAGAATGTGTTTTTGGTTTGATTTTCAAAAAGTCTTATGTGCTATATCTCGCTACCAGCAAATAGAAGTGTGGGCTTCACTCACTAAAGATTAAATCTCTAAATACTTTTGAGAATTATTTTGTCACACAAAATGTTTTTCTTTTTTGTTCTTCCATTTTTTCTTTCAACACTTGAGAAAAAAATAAGAAAAAAAAGAGGCTAGGGTTTAGAGAATGAGATTATCCTTAAAAGAAAAACATATTTTTATTTTATAGCTAGGGTTTTTAGCTGTCAAGTTTGCAACCAAATTACAAAAAATAACCCCCAAACTATTTGCATTATTCGGCCAGCCCTAAGGAAAATGTGACACCAAAATTTTGATGATTAATGTCATCATAATGACATTTAACATGTTACTTAATACAATAATGTAACTACCATTTTCGTAATGAAGAGTTTCAAAATAAAATTTTAAATTTATTCATTTCCTAAATGATATATTAAATTATAAAATATAATTTAATAATTACAAATTTTTATTAATAAATTAATTGATTATTTCATAATCATTTATTTAATGAAAACTTTATATTAAATTTAACATAAAGTTTTATGTGTGATAAATATATTATTAATCCCATTAATAATAATATATATGTGAGTATATAATTGGACTATCCAATTATATTTAATTTGCTACAGTATATCGAGCTAGCACGTGGACCAAACAGACCTATAGTTGCGAG
This sequence comes from Zanthoxylum bungeanum, assembly GCA_019454045.1. Taxonomy (NCBI): domain Eukaryota; kingdom Viridiplantae; phylum Streptophyta; class Magnoliopsida; order Sapindales; family Rutaceae; genus Zanthoxylum; species Zanthoxylum bungeanum. Next base: position 17,958 of record SKCR01004654.1, on the reverse strand, counting down.
CTCTAATAATCCTGGAATATTAATTAAACTCTTTAATTTAATATTCAAAATTATTAACTTTAGGTTATTACACTAAAAACCCAAAGATGTATTCTTGGTTTCGTAGATATATTATATAAGCCGAACTACGTCAGTGTCCATCGATATAGTCAATATATACAGATTGACCCTTCACGAGTATCTCATCATTAGAGCCGGTCAAAATATCTATTTTACCTCTCTTATTATTTTTATCTCAAGTACCGTTAATTCTCTAATGAACGATTTATTCATAACCATTATGGCTATTAATATTTCTATTCGTAATAGAAAAACGTGAGCGCTCTAATCGTTCAAGTACGGAATCAACCCTTAAGAAATATACTCATTTACTTCTCGTAAAAAGGAGTGAATTTCATATCTATGTAAAACGTCCCAAGAAACACATCAAATTATGTCCTCAAAGTACGTAACTATTGGTCGGGATTTCTACACCAACATTACCTTTGTAAATCAAAGGACATGACATGCCATGTAAGAGTTCGTAGTATACTCACGATTCAGATCTATCTATTTATGACCATCTAGTATATTGAAATGAATTTATTTATTTAACGAATATTATAGGAAACTCATTTCGATATAGGTTTAGTCTTATATGATCGGATCATATAAGGTGCCTCCATTCTCATGTCACCACTTGGATGATCCCGGATCAAGGTCGCCTTAAAATTATAAAATAGACCGCAGCTATAGATAAACCACAAACAAAATACTCATTTTGTTTGCTCTTTATGGACTATTTTAGATTACTAACTTCAAACTTAATTCCTCTTGTGTATGACACCCGTACATTAAGTCTAAAGGCATATAAATAATCAAGGGTAAACAATATAATTTACAATATGTGATTTAAATCAAAATATTTGATAAATGAATAATGCATATTTTATTTCATAATAAGTAATCCCAATAATCTTCCACTTGCAATATAGCAAATGAGACATGTTACGTAATCCTAAACCCTCTAGGTGACCTTCAAACACTTTAGCTGACAAGTTCTTTGTAAACGGTTCAACCAGACTCTATGCAGATGCAATCTTCGTGACATAAACGTCTCCTCTCTGCAGTATCTCCCTGATGAGATGCTATTTTCTCTCTATATGCTATCCCTTTTTGTGGCTTCTTGGTTCTTTGGAATTCTCCATTGTACCACTATTATTGCAATAAAGTGTGAGTGGTTTATCCATATCTGAAACAACTTCCAAATATCCCAAGAATTTTCGAAGCTAGAATGCTTCCTTAGCTGTTTCGCAAGCTACTACATACTCAAACTCCATGGCGGAGTCAACAATACAAGATTGCTTTATGCTCCTCCACACAATGTCCCCACCACCTAGGGTGAACACTGATCTAGCTATTGATTTCCTAGAATAGACATCCGTCTAAAAATAAGAGTTTGTATATCCCATGAGGATCATATCCTCACCAGAATATACAAGCATATAATGTCTTGTTCTCTTAAGATACTTGAGATTGTGTTTCACAACCACCGAATGATCTAATCCTGGGTTATACTGGAACATACTGACTACTCCCACTGTAAAACAGATGTCCGATCTCATGCATAACATAGCATACATGAGACTACCAACTATTGAGGCATATAAAATATGTCTCATTTCCTCAACTCCTTGAGGTGCCTCAGGAGACTGTTTCTTTGACAAATGAATTCCATATTAGTAAGGAAAAATTCCTTTCTTGGAATTATGCATCCCAAATCGCACATGGATCTTGTCGATATAGGATGCCTGAGGCATAAGTAACATTCATCTCTTACAATCCCGAAGAATTTGGATACAAAGTACATAACTAGCATATTCCAAATCTTTCATTTGGAATTGATTAGCTAGCCAGGATTTCACGTCCGATAATATTTTTTTTTATCATTCCCAATGAGTAAAATATCAGTGATGTATAAATTGAGAAAAATCATATTTCCATCAATGACGCGTTTGTATACACAAGGCTCATCAATGTTCTGCTCAATATTATAAGACTTGATCATGATATCAAATCTAATGTTCCAAGATTGAGATGCGTGCTTAAGTCCATAAATAGACCTTTGTAGCTTGTAAATCGTTTTCTCTTGACCTTGGGCTACGAACTCCTCTATTTGTACCATATAGATACACTCATCAAGATTTCCATTCAAGAATGCTGTCTTGAAGTCCATATGCCAAATCTCATAGTCATAATATATGGCGATGGAGAAAAGAGTACGGATGGATTTAAACATGACTACTGGCGAGAATGTCTCCTCATATTCGACTCAGTCTTTCTGGGTATAACCCTTGGCTACTAGCCTAACCTTGAAGGTATGTACCTTCCCATATGCTTCCTTCTTTCTCTTGTAGATCCACTTGCAACCTATGGGTTTTACCACCCCATTAGGTTGGTCTACAAGTTCCCAGACTGAGTTGAAGTACATTGAATCTATCTCGAGGTTAATGGCTTTGAGTCATTTCTTTTTATCAAAATTATCCATTACACAACGATAAGTCAATGGATCATCTACACCATCACTGAATGCGACAACGTTTGCCTCTCCAACTCATAGATAATGATCAGGTTGTCATCCAATCCTCCCACTGCATCTAGATGGCAGATCATTCTAACATACTTGCATCTGACGCTCAGATGTTGAAGGTGTTATGTTTCTGTTAACTATTATTGACGATGGTGTACTGGTCGAACCAACACGTAACTCATCGAGTAATATTTTACTTTGAGGTTTGAACTCCCTCATATAGTCCTCCTAAAGAACATAGTGTTTGTCGATACAAACACTTAATTTTCTTCAAGACAATAAAAGAATCCATTACTAGTCTCCTTAGAATAGCCTACAAATAGACACACCTGAGAACGTGGCTCCAACTTTATAGTCTTATTATTTAGCACATGTGTTGGACACCCTCATATACAGAAATGTCGTAAACTAAATTTACGACCACTCCATAACTCTAAGGGAGTCTTAGGAACAGACTTAGATGGAACTACATAAAGGATATATATTGCCTTTTGTAATGTATATCCTCAGAATAAAATAGGGAGTGAATTGTAATTAAACATAGATCTCATCATATCTAGTAGGGTCTAATTTCTCCTCTCCGCAATACCGTTCTGCTATGGTGTTTCAGGTGTTATGCGCTGGGATACTATCCCATGCTCAACCAAGAATTCCTCGAAATCACTATCAAGGTATTCTCCTCCATGATCCTATCGTAGAGTTTTGATCGTTTTACCTATTTGATTCTCAACCTCAGCAAGATACTCTTTGAACTTTTCAAAAGTATTTGACTTGTGCTGCATTAGGTAAACGTACCCATATCTAGAATAATCATAAATGAATGTGACGAAGTATTCATAACCTCCTCAGGATCTTACATTCATCAGTCCGTAAACATTTGAATGTATTAGCTCAAATGGTTGACTAGCTTTTATACCTTTTCCAGTAAAAGGTGTAGGGGTTTTAGGGGCTAAATCCGGTAACGCAGCGGAAGCGGCGAAAAATCAAATTTTCGGATTTCAAAATTTTTTCTCGGATTAATTAAATAAACATATTTATTTAATCACCCAATAATTAAATTATGAAATAAAATTCAATAAATCAAATTTATGTGAATTTACCGAATTGCCCTTACACTTGGCATTTTTGTTCATTTTAGTCCGAAATTGTTCAAATCAATTTTGGATGATTCTAAATCATTTCTAAGATGAACTTAACATGTCCTAAATGTCAAAATACCATTTGCAACATAAAACCCAAAAATTCAAGCCAAGGCCGTGAGCCTCCATTAGGGTCCAAATTGTGCATTTTGCACTTTCGTGCTTCAAAAGACATCAAGGCAAAATCCAATGAACCCAATATTTTACATGCATCATATACACATCCAAATACACCACATAAATGAAAAGCCCCAAATTTGTAAGTGGTCTTAAACTCTAATTTTTCAATTTCTTCAAATTGGACAAATTAGACCAAATTGGTTAAATCAATTACTTTAATCATGTTTCTTCCATCCAATTAAAGTCTCAACACAATGAAATAACTATAGATCAAATCTAGGTCATTTAAGAGTGGGTAAACAACTCTAGATTAGCAACAAAGTTTCTAAAACCATAAAAGAATGCTTATAACTACACTAGTTACAAACTTCCAACATCATACATGCATTACACCTTCATCAAACTTTTATCCATCAAAAGTACAAAGAATAAAGAATAGAAAAACTCAAGAACATCACCAAGTGAATCCCACAACAAGAGGAACAAATTACTCTCTAATGGAAGGTTGGAAATACTTACTAAATTCCAAGCTTTTTTTGATTTTTCTTTTCTTTTCTCTCTACCTTCTTTGTTTTATTTTAATGGAGTTTTGATAAAGTGTTTCAAAGTTATGAAACCCTAAAAGATAACAAAGCAATATATACCTACACATAAGGCCTTGGCCGAATTTCGTATATGCCAAATATCCAAATATTTGATTTTTGCTTTATTAAATATTAAGTTGCCAACTAGTTAAATAATGATCATTACACTTTTAATGATATTTTCAACTTAGTCAACAATGGCAACTAAGTCATTAAAACAAATATCTAAACCTTAAGATATTTATATTTTAATTAATTTAATCATTTAACAATTAATTAATTAATTATATAATTAAATACAAATATATTAAATATATGTATAATATTTACATTAAATATCAAATACATATATTCATTTATGATATTAGTCAAATATCTCAATTTGACAATTAATTAATGTATATTTGAATTAATCAAGTATTAAATACAAATACACAAAAATTAAGGAAATGACTATCGGGTCCTTTCACATGTATTTTCCGTTTAACCTTTAAACGACTTTATAAATACTCAATATTATTTATAATTGTTGCCCTAGTTCTATACAAGTGTATTTCATTATTGAGACTCTCTAGATTCAGGCATATCCGTCACGAATCCAATTTCATGTCCATAATCTACCCACCCGTAAATTATGACGATCACGGATAAACTCGCTGAATCATACAGGTCGAGGTCATGGAAAATGTATAATTCCTCCGTCACAGGTATCCGGATAAATCCCAGAGATATAGATGTAAGCGTCAAATCTCTATAGGGATTATCCAGTCGACTATTCTATTAGCAATCTCTAAAAGAAAGTTTAGAACTGGCTTCCAAACTGTACCACGGGCCCATGGTTTTATCTGATTGCTAATCATATGGACTACATATGCTCTGATACACAGAACTGACGGATCCTATATCGATACTCACAGGACACTCTGAGGATCTATCTACACCCAACGAACAGGCGGAGGTATGATCTAAATAGATCGGTGACGTGACTGCCATCTAAGTGTAGAAGATGTCTCATGTGCCCACAATGGCATCTCAAGTCTAAGAATCACAAGTGCTACTCAACCCGAGAAGATTCCTATTGACGTTGGTGTACCATCTATTAAGAATCTTTGGTGAGTCGTTCATTGTTTATCCACTATAAACACCTACACGTCTATATGAGTCTCCCCAGACTCATGGTTCATTGGGATAAACCATCGGACCAAGTCTCGATATACGACATGTACTGGTCTCAACGGATTTGACTAACCGACCCGTGTTAGTAAATCTTGAACAGGAACTATGTTTGATAATATACATTTAACAGTGACACTTCCCAATGTCAATTACAAACTAACTTTGTAACTGTGTATTGCATAATATATTATCGGGCCTTTGTCTAATATATACATATCACTAAACCACATTTAGTTTCAATCTAATCGTAATCAGATCGAATACATATATAAAAACAAGAGGTGCAACCATAAATAAGTAATATTAAGGGAAAATGGGATGTTCGTATTCATGAATCAGACATAAATACGGTCCGGATTGGCACTCTGAGCACCAACCCCAACAATTTCTCCCACTTGCTCTAGTGCCAATCCATGGTATCATATACACATCTCAATGTCTATCGTATGCACATGGCCCTCAAAAGCTCACCTAGTACTTAAGAGGTAGGCAACAAGAAACAGGTCCGCTATGACATATTGAGCTTGTCAAACAAACTCCATCGTTTCCCATAGTCAACATCTTTCATATTTTGTATAATCTAAATTATACATTGATATGACTCTGATGCTACATCAGGATTATGCTATAGCTACTAATTTGTCCAAGTATTTAGGGATCAAATCTAAAATACTATGCGGACAACCGCAAGTACAACACCAATATAAAACTTCTAATTTATAAGGTCACTATGCAACTTCATAAGTCAATACTTCATAAGTTGCATCTAATTCCACTTAGATAGTAGAATTGACCGGCGTAATCACACAGGTATAACGCAAGCGCACGTATCATTCAAGTAGTATAAAAAGTATCGATCCCAGGAGGACTTAATATCTATTCTATTAATTTTATGAGGTCAAGTGATTACTAATATCTAACAAGTTGTTGGAAAGATAATGATGATTCTAAATTTAAAAACAAGTAAAAGAAATTAAGAGTAGATTAATGAGAAATAAAACTATCTAGGGTTGTGAATTCTTCCAATATTAATTAAAAGATGAAGTAGTTAAATCATAGTTGGGTAAATATTGATTTATTAATCTGGAATATTAAATTATGTAAAAGCCTCTTCCGATGGTCATTTACAAATACCTAGTTTACTTCAATTGAATCATATGTCTATGTCAACCAAATTACCTAGATTCATTAAGTTTGAATTCCAATTATGATTACCACCCCCCCAACATGTATATTCCTATCCTGTAAGGAAATCTATTAAAGGTTTATCTATCCTTAAAGAAGATCGTGGGTTGTTGAGTATAGGTCTTTAAACTTAAGTCCATATGTCTAGTTCATTTTAGTTTATCTATTCAATTTTATTAGTGATCAGTTAATAAAAAGGCATTAAGATTATGACTCAACAAATAACTATTAATTACCAAAAATATAATCTAACCCTTTTTAAAATCGGTGATATTAGATTTTATCACAACCCTAGATATTTAATTTAGTTACAACACATAGCTAAAGCTGATATAAACTTAAAAGACATAAAATGAAATTACTGAAAAGTAATAAAAAGAAATGCTAAGGTAAAAGGAATTAACTTCTACTATTCACTATTTAGATATCTCCCATAAAATAATATATATAATCTTGTGATATTTTAAATCAACCGTCTGGAATGTCGGTATCCTGATTAATTCAAATTCAAATACCAGCCATAAGGCGGAACAGAAATATAAACTTAAACCAACCGTCCAGTATGGCGGTATCCTCATTAAGTCAGGTTTAACCAATTTAAATTGAATAACCAACCGTCCGGAATGGCGGTATCCTTTATTAAATTCAGGTTTTAATAGTTTATATATTATATTTTAAGGGAGATTAATCTAAATAGCAAAAGTAAAAGAATTACCTTTTTACCTCAGCATGGAGAAGTTACCTCCTCATGGATGAAGTAAAAATAAATAAGTTTAAGAAGGAAAAGTACTTATTTATAGAAGAAAGTTACTACTACAAACGTAATTAAAACTGAATATTTAAAGAAACTAAGAAGAGAACTCCCAATTTATATAAGAGATTTGAGAGGAAGTGGTACAATTGAAACTGAAAATTCGCTCTGAATTTATAGGCCCGAATAAGCCTCTGGCGTCGCGACGCCAGCTCATTTTGCATGGCACACTCTCGTCCGGACACGTGGCAAGGCGGCTGAAAAATTTTCGGCTCGTTGAATTTTTGACACGTGGCATGGCGGCTGAAAATTTCGGCTGTTGAATTTTTGACACGTGGCATGCGGCGCACGTTAGCGGATCGCTTGTGATGATGACACGTGGCACGACTCACGTTAGCAAAGTCAAACTTGTCAAACTTTGACTTGTTGACCTGGTGCATGTTAGCAGCCTCCGGCGCACGTTAGAGGTCGGGACGCCCAGGGTTTCGGTGTCGGGAACGCCCAAAATTACCAAATACCTTTTTTGCCAAATTTCACAGTTTTGCTCCAAATCACCTCCAGAATGTCCTGAAACTTTATTTATCTACAAAATAACACAAAACACATCAAAATATTCACAAAACGCAAGATAATATGCAAAATATTAAGTTAAATGAGTGAGAAATAGTGATAGTTTTACCACTCATCACCCCCCAAACCTAACATTTTGCTAGTCCTCGAGCAAAATAAAATAACATAATAAAATTTAACTAAGCCACTTTCGTAGGGATCACGATTTCATTTAGCATATGCAACAAGCCTTTAAACCCCTAGGTGTCAATAGTGGACGAGTTGTAGTCTCGTGATGGTTTACAGCAATGATACCCATAAACATTTTATAAAAGTAAAAAGGTAGTGAAACTAATGCACACAAAAGCAAAAAGACAAGAGAAAAGAGAATAAAGAAGTTTGTGACTAATTAGGTGAAACTTCTACTCCAAGTTTACTAGTTGTTTTGTTTCATTCTAAATTACTGATAAGTAAATTCTCCGATTATTTTTTATCATTCTTCATATACACAGCTAACAAAGTTTTATTCAACTCATTTTTGCCCACAACAGTCATAAGTGCAGTTGATAAGAGAGTAATATTTTTTCCTAAAGTTTTATCAAAGTTCACATCTTTTGTAGTAATGGAATAAATTTTCTGATTTTTCTGATTTTTTCTTTGATTTTTTTTTTCTATTTTTTATTTATATACAATACATTCCATCTATGTAGCGAGCTTTGGGTCGGTGGCTCCCGAACCAGATGGCTTTAGGGCACCAGGTGTTAAGACACCCCTACGGAATTAATTACTCAGACTTCATATATATATATATATATATTCATCATTTTTTATCCATGTAGCGAGCTTTGGGCCAATGACTCCCAAACCAGTTGGTTTTAGGGCACTAGGTGTTAAAACACACCCTTACATACTTAATAACTCAGATCTCAGATGTAAAATTTTTTTTTTTATTCCATCACTTTTTGAGATGCTTCTCCAATTAAACTGTAGTACTGAATATTACAATCTTTTCAATTTTATCTCATGTCCGTATGTTACTATGTATGTTGATAATATCTGCCAACTGAGCATATGAAGATCTATTTTAGTCAGTTTTATGGAGAATTTACAAATTAAATAATTCAAAAGGAATTAAACAAAAATTAACTTGTTTTGAAAAAATGGGTTTGAAATACGTATCAGGAGTGAGAATTCCTTACACAGCTATCTCTTACCAATTTCACCTTTTTAGTCAACATAAAAACAAAACCATAAACATAAAGAAATAACTTCTACTGGTCATATAACTATGGTTCACATGTGGGTTTTAGGAGTGTAAACAAAGGCTCTTGCTGACGAAGGATTGTTCACAACTAGGACTCCCCACTTAAGGGTTCAAGCGACCAAGTGAACGCACCTTTTTTATACCTTATGGTACGTGCCAAGGAGTTATGGTGTGTTACTAACTGTCGAATGGACTTCTCGTTGTAGATTCCCCAGAGGGAGGGTGGAGCGAGGCTCTCTTAAGTACCCAAGCCTCTTAGGATCTTATCGCTTGGTGACAGGAATAAACAATGCATCCTCCAAACTAGTCTATCACAACAAGCTACAGGTGAATGATTATCTAGGTGCCTTCACAGCTTTTCCTTATAGAGAGGTAGTGAGTGAAGGAAGACACCAAACCATCAACTAGCTTTAAATATGCCTTTGTTTTTCAAAAAAAATTTAATTGTTTTTTTGTATTTTTCGAAAAATTTTGGACTAAAAATAAAAATACAATAAAAATAAGATACTATTAACTATTCCCCACCCCCAAACCTAAATGAGACATTGTCCCCAATGTCTTAAACAGTAGAAGAAGAGTTTAGAAGATAGTACCTGATTAGCTGAATTACTACAAGAAAATTAAAGGTTAAGATCCAGATTAATCGACGCCTCTTACCACGATCATCATCAGACGATTATATTTTTTTTAAGGATATGATCAATTTGTGGTTCAAAGGCTATGAGTTGGTCTATTAGATCTATAGCAGACCTGGCAGTAAAAAGGAGTTCTTTCATAGGTTTTGACACGAACCCATTTCTCCCGCGCATCATCAGAAACACACAAAGAAAATCATAAAATCCATCAACGTTGAGTAGTCCAATTGGCTTTTGGTGTATGTTCAGGTTCGCCCAAGATAGTACTATAAAAATTTCCTCCAATGTACCCAAGCCACCTGGCAAAGCGATAAAAGCATCAGCAACGGTTAATCATTTCTACCAATCGCTCGGACATACCTGGCACAATCAGTTCCTCTCCGTTTGATGATTCAATAAGATTTGCTTCTGCCAAGGGTTTTGGGATGATTCCCAAAACATGACTGCCTCCTTCCTGTATGGCCTTTGAAACGATTCCCATTAGTCCAATATTGCCTCCGTCATATATTAAGTGCATATTTCTTGTAGCTAAGACTCGACCCAATTCTTGTGCTGCTTCTACGTATTGTGGTTTAGTACCAACCTACTACCACAAAAATGTTTTCAACTCGTCTTCTTGAAGTGGCTTCCATGTTTTACTCTGGATGTCTTCAAAAGTGCAATGATAAGTTGAATTTATAATACCTGAAAAGGGTGAGTAAAAATAACACAAGTATCTTCCAAATGACGATTAGTAGCAAAATAGTAAAATAAATCGTGATAGTCAAAAAAAGTATGGATCATGTCGGAGAAAACAACAAAACAAATCAATTATTAGAAAAAGACAAAGAGATATAATATGTACAAGAAAAGTAGCGGCTTGATTGACATCTATGCGTCAGGAACAAGCTTCCCATCCAATTTTCTTATAAATTGGCAAACATGGTCTTTTTGAGTCAGATTCCCAAGACTTAACTGTTGTCTTTCTTTTTGGAATTGTGTGTGTAATTTGTGAATGGCTATATGAACATATCCACTAGGATGCGTCTCAAGAGTCGAAGATATATCATCTACAGACTCCTTACTCAAGCCATCCCTAATGAATTTAATTTTATCTTCACGATTATCAGACACCATTCCTAAAGAACGACAACGAGTATTGCAATTCCAACGCGCACATTTGTAACAAACACCCATTTGCTTAGCTCTACGTTTCTTTGCATAGGTGCTTCTTCCAAACCAGGTAAATAAGATTTACAAGTCTCATAATACTCACCTGCTAGACGGACACGTGCTTCGATTACCCAACAAATATCAGTAGGAATACCTTTGATCATCAGTAGTCTCATTCGTTCCAAGCGAGCTTTGAAAACTTTTATAAGAGATTTTTGAGGGAGAGAAGGAAATTGCTTATGAAGTCTGCGAGAGCTTCTTCCATCTTGAAATGTCTTAATCTGCAAAAACTAAACACACAAAATTAAATCATACCAAATCACAATATATACACAAATTGCATGGGTTGCCTCCCTGCGAGCGCTAAGTTTTAAGTCGTCAGCTAGACGTGATTGCCTGAACGTTATACTGGATCTGAAAGTGTGACACTTTCTTTTTTTTCGCTCCAACGGTTCTCCCTAGTAGTGCTTGACACGCTGACTTTTAACTTTGAATGTGTTGTTGGTCTTGGGATCCAGTAACTCTACAGCTCCATATGGTAAAACCTGAGTGATCACAAATGGACCTCACCACATTGATTTCAACTTTCCAGGGAAAAGTTTCAACCTCGAATTGTATAACAACATCTGTTGCCTTGGTTTCAATTGTCTGTGCACTATTTTTAGGTCATGCCATTTCTTGGTCTTTTCCTTGTACAATTTGGAATTCTCATAAGCTTGTAGGCGAAATTCCTCCAATTCATTGAGTTAGTGAAGTCTTTTCTTTCATGCAGCTTGTGGATCAAGATTCAACTTCTTCAATGCCCAGTATGCTTTGTGTTCAAGCTCAACTGGCAGATGTCATGCTTTCCCAAACACCAATTGATATGGGGACATACCAATGGGTGTCTTGTAAGCTGTCTGATAGGCCCATAATGCATCATCTAGTTTTGTTGACCAGTCTCTCCTTGTTGATCCAACAGTTCTCTCCAAGATTCTTTTGATTTCTCTGTTTGAAACTTCAACTTGCCAATTTGACTGTGGATGGTAGGCTGTGGCAACCTTGTGAGTAACTCCATATTTGGATAGGAGTGCATCAAAATATATGTTGCAGAAATGTGTGCCACCATCACTGATAATTGCCCGAGGTGTTCCGAAGCGAGTGAAAATATTCTTTTTCAAGAATTTGATCACCACTTTTGAATCATTGGATGGTAGTGCAATTGCTTCAACCCATTTTGAGACATAGTCTACAGCAACCAAGATGTACAAGTTTCTGAATGATGGAACAAAGGGTCCCATGAAATCAATTCCCCAGACATCGAATATCTCCACTTCCAGAATATTTTTACAACGGTCCTTCATTTCTCTTCGAAATATTCCCCATTCTCTGACATTTGTCACATTGAAGAACAAACAAGTGAGCATCTTTAAAAAGAGTGGGCCAGAACAAACCTGATTGATGAACTTTAGCTGCAGTTTTATTCCCGCTGAAGTGTCCGCCGTATGGTGATGAATGACAGTGCTGCAAAACACTGTTGACTTCTTCCTGTGGAACACATCGTCTCAGTAATTGATCAGCACATCGTTTGAACAGGTACGGCTCATCCCAAACATAATGTTTGACTTCTTTGAAGAATTTATTCCGTTGCTGAGTTGTCCATTCCAACGGCTATTTTCCTGATACTATGTAGTTGACATAGTCAGCATACCAAGGGACTTCCTGTTGTTTTATGGCAAACAATTGTTCATCTGGAAAAGTTTCATTGATTGATAGTTCTTTGCCAGCTGTTTCTCCATTCTCGAGCCTTGATAGATGATCTGCCACTTGGTTTTCTGTTCCTTTCCTGTCTCTGATCTCCACATCGAATTCTTGCAGAAGAAGTATCCAACGGATCAATCTGGGTTTGGCATCTTTCTTTGTGATCAGGTATTTGATTGCTGAATGATCTGTGTAGACCACCACTTTGGGACCCAACAGATAAGAGCGGAATTTGTCAAAAGCGAACACAACTGCAAGCAACTCCTTTTCAGTGGTTTGTAGTTGAGTTGAGCTTCATTCAAAGTTCTGCTGGAGTAGTAAATAGTGTGGAATATCTTTGCTTTGCGTTGTCCCAAAACTGCACCTACAAAAAATCACTAGCATCACACATTACCTCAAATGGAAGGGTCCAATCTGGTGCTACTATGATGGGGGCAGAAACCAGCTTCTGTTTTAAGATCTCAAAAGCTTCCTGGCATTCTTTGGTGAAGTTGAAAGACACATCTTTTTCCAGAAGATTGCAAAGAGGTTTTGCAATTTTGGAAAAGTCTTTGATAAATCTCCTGTAAAAACCTGCATGTCCAAGAAAACTCCGAATTCCTTTGACTGATGTTGGTGGAGGTAGTTTTTCAATTGTCTCTATCTTTGCTTTGTCTACCTCGATTCCCTTTTGTGAGATCCGGTGTCCAAGAACTATGCCTTCATGCACCATAAAATGGCATTTCTCCCAGTTGAGTATCGGGTTTGTTTCTTCACACCTTTGTAATACATGTTCTAGATTTAGCAAACAATGATCAAAAGAATCTCCAAACACAGAAAAGTCATCCATGAAAACCTCCATACTCTGCTCCAGCATGTCTGAGAAGATGGCCATCATGCAACGCTGAAATGTGGCAGGGGCATTACATAATCCAAATGGCATCCTGCGGAAAGCAAAAGTACCATAGGGACATGTAAATGTGGTTTTCTCCTGATCTTCTGGGGCGATAGCAATCTGATTGTACCCTGAATATCCATCCAGAAAGCAATAGAACTCATGTCCCGCCAATTTATCCAGCATCTGATCAATGATTGGCAGCGGAAATGATCATTCCTCGTGGCTTTGTTCAGCTTCCTGTAGTCCATACATACTCTCTCCATCCAGTCACCGTTCTTGTTAGGATCGGCTCATTCTTTTCATTGGTAACCACAGTAATTCCTCCTTTCTTCGGCACACATTGCATAGGACTCACCCAACTGCTGTCTGAGATGGGGTAAATGATGCCAGCATCCAACCATTTGATGATTTCTTTCTTCACAACTTCCTTCATGATTGGATTGAGTCTCCGTTGATGTTCTACTGTGGGTTTGTACTCATCTCATCGTTCATCAGGATCTTGTGCATGCAGAATGATGGACTAATGCCTCGAATGTCTGCTATAGTCCAGCCAATGGCTTTCTTATGCTCTCGTAACACTCTCAATATCTTTTCTTCCTGCTCCAATGTTAGAGAAGATGAAATAATAACAGGTAATTCAGAAGATTTTCCAAGAAATGCATACCTGAGATGACTCGGAAGTAACTTCAGCTCCAACTGTGGTGGTTTCTCAATCGAAGGCTTGATCCGGTCTTTTTTGGTAGTTCCAAACTTTCAATTGGTTGTGTCACTTTGAAACGAAATGGCTTGTCAAGATAGTTAATACATTCCATAATTTTAGCATCTAACTCAGTGTCAGTCATGTTGGTGATGCAAGCTTCAAGTTTGTCTGTGGGAACTGTATCAGTATCATGATGATTACTATCAACAACATCAATTCTGAAACATTCTTCTCTTTTTCTTCACTCGGGAATTTCATAGCTTTGAAAAATTGAAGGTAACTTCTTGGTCCTGAACTTTCATGGTCAGTTCTCCATTTTGTACATCAATCACAGTTCGACCTGTTGCTAAGAATGGTCTCCCAAGGATGATTGGCATATCTTTGTCTTCATCCATGTCAAGGATAATGAAGTCTGCTGGGAGAATGAGTTTATCAACTTTGACAAGCACATCTTCAACGACTCCTCTCGGAAATGCGAGCGTTCGATCAGCAAGTTGCAGTGAGACTGAGGTAGGCATTGCTTCTCCAATTTGCAGTTTCCTGTAAATAGAAAAACACATTAAATTAACACTTGCACCTAAATCACATAAAGCCTTACCGAAGTTATGTTCTCCTATGATGCAAGGAATGGTGAAACTTCCAGGATCCTTCAACTTTGGGGGAAGTTTTCTCTTAATGATGGCACTGCATTCTTCTGATAATGCTACTGTCTCATAATCTCCCAATCTCTTTTTTCGTGAAAGGATATCTTTCATGAATTTAGTATAGTTGGGCATTTGTTCCAAAGCTTCTGCAAATAGGATGTTGATGTGCAGCTTTTTGAAAACCTCCAAGAATAAAGTAAACTGCTTATCCAGTTTGCTTTTCTGAAGACGCTGAGGAAAATGTGGAGGTGGAGTGATCTGTTCTTTTTCCTTTGCTTCTTTTTCCTTTGCTTCTTTTTCATCCATCTGTTTCTCTGCTTCTTTTAGAAAATCTTCAATGGTTGCCTTGATTCCAACATCTTTGTTGATTTCAGTACCACTTTTCAAGGTGATGGCTTGACATTGCTCATTCCCTCGGTTCCTTGGATTTGGTTCTGTATTGCTGGGAAGATTTCCTGGTGGTCTGTAACTCTGAGCATTGGCCAGTTGTCCAATTTGATTCTCCAGTGCTTTGATAGAGCAGATTGGTTTTGGAACATAGCATCATATGCTGGTTGTTGCTTTTGCTTTTGAACGGGTCTTTTTCAATCTCTGGCTCTTTCATCTCTGGGTCTTTTTCAAACTCCTGGTTGTTCGGTTGTTGGAATCGGTGGTGGATAGTTCTTTTGCCCTGAATTGTTGCTCCATGAGAAATGGGATGATTCTCTCCACCCTGGATTGTAGGTGTTGGAATATGGATTGTTCCTCTGTCTGTTGAAATTGTTGACATAATTCACCATTTCTTTATGTTGATTTTGTTCTGGTGATTCTCCATATGGTGAATTTGTGGTTCCATTGTTGCTTTGCATGCCGAGAGTCTCCATGAATTTGCATTTTTGATCCAGTTTGGCACTGACTGCTGTATTGGCTCCAACTTCATAAATTCCAGCAATTCGTTGAATCATGCTCCTTTTTGTTGGCCACAATGAATTGTTGTTGGCCATTTCTTCAATTAGGTCCCAAGCTTGTTCTTCTCCTTTTGCCATTAATGCTCCTCTAACAGCAGCATCATTGCGGTTCTCATTATTCCAGAAAGTCCATTATAGAATGTTTGGACTTGAAGCCATTTTGGAATCTCATGGTGAGGACATTTCCGGAGCAAATCTTTGTACCTTTCCCAAGCTTCATAGAGAGTTTCTGATTCTTGTTGTACAAAGGATGTGATGTCATTCCTCAATTTTCTAGTTCTGGCTGAAGGAAATACTTTGCAAGAAATTTGGTGGCTAAAGTGTTCCAAGTTATAATGGAACCTGGTGGAAGTGAATGTAGCCAAACTTTAGCTATGTCCTTCAAGGAGTATGGAAAAATACGCAGTCTCATTATTTCTTCAGCTTCACGGTTGTAATTGAAAGTGTCACAAACTTCCAGGAAATTGCTGATGTGGGTATTAGGATCTTCAGTTGCTTTTCCCCCAAATTGCACTGATTGCTGAATCATCTGAATGCAAGTTTTGATGTCACCTGCATTCGCTGGTAAAGGAGGAAGTACAATACATGAAATGAGGCCATCAACCACCGGAATGGTTCTGTCTCGAATGGGAATTGGTGGTGCAATCTCCAAAGGTTCAGGTTCCATGTTAACAATTGCTTCTTGGCCTTGTCTCCTTTCCCTTCTCAACTGTCTGATGGTTCTTTAAATTTATGGGTCAAGCGGTCGTAGTTCAAAGCTTCTGGTTCGTCTCATTAAGATTCTGATAACCTGAAACACAATAAAACGAAAACAATAAGTAAAAAGAAAATTAGATACAAGTAACGTATCTAACCCCTAAACTAATAGTAACAAGATAAAGAAGTCCCCGGCAACGCGCCAAAAACTTGACCGGCGTAATCACACACGTATAACGCAAGGGCACGTATCGTTCAAGTAGTATAAAAAGTATCGATCCCACGAGGACTTAATATCTATTCTATTAATTTTATGAGGTCAAGCGATACTAATATCTAACAAGTTGTTTGAAAAGATAATGGTGATTCTAAATTTAAAACAAGTAAAAGAAATTGAGAGTAGATTAATGAGAATTAAAACTATCTAGGGTTGTGAATTCTTCCAATATTAATTAAAAGATGAAGTAGTTAAATCATAGTTGGGTAAATATTGATTTATTAATCTGGAATATTAAATTATGTAAAAACCTCTTCCGATGGTCATTTACAAATACCTAGTTTAATTCAATTGAATCATATGTCTATGTCAACCAAATTACATAGATTAATTAAGTTTGAATTCCAATTATGATTACCCCCGCCCAACATGTATATTCCTATCCTGTAAGGAAATCTATTAAAGGTTTATCTATCCTTAAAGAAGATCGTGGGTTGTTGAGTATAAGGTCTTTAAACTAAACTTAAAGTCCCATGTCTAGTTCATTTTAGGTTTATCTATTCAATTTTATTAGTGATCAGTTAATAAAAAGGCATTAAGATTATGACTCAACAAATAACTCTTAATTACCTAAAGTATAATCTAACCCTTTTTAAAACCGGTGATATTAGATTTTATCACAACCCTAGATATTTAATTTAGTTACAACACATAGCTAAAGCTGATATAAACTTAAAAGACATAAAATGAAATTACTGAAAAGTAATAAAAAGAAATGCTAAGGTAAAAGGAATTAACTTCTACTATTCACTATTTAGATATCTCCCATAAAATAATATATATAATCTTGTGATATTTCAATTAACCGTCCGCAACGGAATGGCGGTATCCTGATTAAGTCAAATTCAAATATACCAGCCATAAGGCGGAACATAAATATAAACTTAAAACAAACCGTTCAGTATGACGGTATCCTCATTAAGTCAGGTTTAACCAATTTAAATTGAATAACG
>SKCR01004653.1:0-26297 GCA_019454045.1 Zanthoxylum bungeanum | reverse complement strand
TTTTACCGATTTACAAGACAAGGTTAGCCTCTAGCAAAATGCCATGTCTACCCAATTCTCTAGAATATTCTTATTGGAATATAAGATCTATAACAGGCGTAGTATACCGTAGTATAGTGTATATCGAATCAGTACGGATGATCCACATGTAAGGCCTGAGGCTGGAGATGTGTCTGCCCCGTACGATACACATATCGGACATCAAGCAACCAGTCTCTTTGAATCGGATAATCCTGACCTAGTCATATTATCCCGATGGTTGCAACCATTATAGAGTACTAGTTCTGTATCCCTCGCGATCATCATCTCCATATGTCTGAAGTGATACTTCCGTCTTGACATCACATCCAATACACTACGATTCTCGATAAATCCAGAAGAGGTGTACACAGAACCCGTTAAAGCCCTGGACCACCAAAACTAAAGTTTACCGATTGTCGTAAGTACTAGCGATGCAAGTCTCAGGTTAAGATCATATGCACCTACCCTGAAGCGGACTCCCATAGACACGCAGACATACTACCAATGGGACTCCGCGGGGTCTATCCAGAGCGAAGCTTTTTCCGTACCATCGGTAAAACACAACCTCCTACCGCACTTGCATAAGTATCCAATACTTAAATATATGAGAACTATGTCGTTTGTGCCCTCACAACATGCACAAGTGTAGTACTAGTCTATTCCGCATTATCGATGTCCAATCTCGATAATACTACGACTAGGGATATTAATGATTAAACCTTTATGGATTGTACCGTCTCATATCATCACAATCCGGAACTAATCATAGGGACTTTTACCATTTATATGTCAAAGTAAATATTTTACAAAACGGTAAAAGGCAATTTCATTACTACATAGTTAATTTTGTACAATAATACAATATCATTTACAAAATAGTGACGCTATGGGTCATTACTGTCTAACATACAGTACTAACCCAGTAAGTATTTAGACACTCATCCAAACTCTCGCATAGCCTCAACTAGTAGAAGGATAATTATTTTCCCAGATCTCTATAAGATGCGCATATCCATATCCCGAATTCGGAAATCAATATAGCCTTGAATGAGTATATTTAGTAACCCAGTAGATATATACATCGCTTGGCAACACCCTAGCCAGATCAGTTGAATATATGAGATTCCAAAAGAGACATGTAAGTTTACATTTCTTGAAGAGTGGAAATGTTTCAGATGTATCTTAAGTTTAGCTAAATTTAACAAAGTTATCTTAGCTTGTTACCAAACCTAAAGTGTTATAAGAAGTAAGGACTCATGGAATTCAAGTACCTGGAGAAGGTAGAGCATATGACATTCATAAGAATAAAATGTACGTTTTACGAGATTTTTCTGTCGAGCCAAAAAAGGGAAACTAAGAAAAGTAAGATGAAACTATCAGAAATAGGTAACCGAGAGAGTATAATAAGAATTTGAGTAAGTCATTTCTTAGAGAATTCCCAATAAAGGATAGTACGGCTAACGGTAAAGAGCCGAAATAGAAGAAAGGCTTGATGTTACATTAGAGCGACTTTTTAGCGTTAGTACTTTTATGTAATAACCTGAAATAGACTTTGATTACTCGACCCCCTTCCCAATCCTAGTTAGATAGCCTTAGTAAAGATGGACCACAACATCGTCTTATGATGTTCTTAGGAACACGTAGACTCTAGATATAGTGTAACACTTTCAAGGCACGGCCGGAGTCATTTTGTCCCAAAGAACAAAGGCATTACTTTTAGGATAAGGCATTTGAGGCATATGAATCACAAGGGCCTCAGATACAATACAAAGCATAAGAAGAAGAGAGAGGCTCTAGGCAATAAGGCGGAAGTGGAATTGTCGATGAGATACAACAGATATGAGAGTACTAGTCAAATAGTGATAAAAGTGCATGAGCAGTAAGATTCAGTTTCAGGCTCAGAAGTACTACAAGCTTTAGTATGAATCTAGCCTGCAACATTAGACATAACTAAGGATGTTAGAGTACTTGACTTTTTCCATAAGGAAATGAAAAAGAAGTGCAATAGGAAAATGATTATAGAGGTATGACAGTGAGCTTCCTAGGTGTCAAAATAGGGTCGAAATTCCATAATATAACCAAGTCTACGAAACCTATACATGCAAGAATAACCTTTATCTAAGTTTGCATACAACCTGTATCTAAGTTTGCATACATAGGGGTAAAACCTATATCTAAGTTTTCATGCATAGAAGTAAATGAAATAAAAGCGAGCACACAATCCCATGAACATATGCGTGAATGTTTTCCTCAAGCAGTACGTGGAGTTGTATCCCAAGTACAGACTGCACTACCATCCATTCGGATTCGGCTACGGAATTTATGTCTTGGTTTCCATCCGATATACCACGAGAGGCAACACTCAAGCATTAACACAAATGCAATCATTAACCCAATGTTGACATACATGAAACATGATAATGCATATAACCGTAAATAACCGAAGAGACAAAACATGCAAAATAACAAGAAGGATAAATAACGCAAAATAAATGCTGAATAATAAAGCAACAATAAACATAAATTAAATGTAAAATAATAAAAGACTAATAATATCAAATAAATGCGGAATAATAAATATGTGACCAAAGAATTTGGCCGTTTTCAATGTAGGACTTCGCATACCCGGTTGGACGTATTCCACGTCCAACCAAGCATGCCGTGTCCAGGATAGCAAAATAAAATATAACAAAGGGTGCCCTCAGGTCTTACCTTTTAAGTCGCTTCCCGGGAGTGCGTGAGGACATCCCCGGAAGGGTTAATGCTCTGCAACTTTTCCGGTTCACCGGTTCAATATTTTCCTTTGTCGCCTCGCTGTTTTGGGCTGTTGTTTCCTCTGTTTTGGTTATAGGGCTTATTTTGTGAGCAGTTTTGGCTTTGTTCGAAGGGTTTATTGGTTCGTTGGAGGGGGTTATTTTGTTGTTTGTTTTGATCGGTGGGATCGATCAGAGGTTATTATTATTTTGTGAAGGGTCGGTTGGTCTTTAATGCTGTGTGTTGTCTTCGTGTGAGTGAAGGGTTTACTTGTTCTCGACATGTGCATGGGTTTAGGGGTTACCGTGTTTGATGATTTTCGGTTGAGTCTTTAGTGATGTGTGTTGCCGAGATGAAGAGTGAGTATTTTTTTAGTGCTGTTTGTTCTCGGTAGTTCATGGATTTTTGTTAAGGCATGGGCTGTTTCGATTTTGTTACTTGTTATTTGGGTCAGCAAGCAGTGGCTGCCGAGTCTGTTTGTTGCTAGTTCATGAGAGAGGGTGGCTGGAGGGGCTAAGAGAGAGAGGAAGAAGCTTGAAGGGAGAGAGAGGGCTGTTAGGGTTTCTGGTTTTTGTGAGGGGGAAGAATGGGCTGTTGTGAGAAGGAAGAAGAAGTTGTGAGGATTGAGGGTCAATAGGGGTCTGTACGTGAAGGATATAATAAGAGAGAAGAGGATGAAGTCAGCTAGGGTTCTTCTATTTCTTGTGTTTTCGTGTGGGTCTCGGCTATGTCTTGGTGGGGACTACCGAGTGTAGTGAGATAGGGGACATGTGGTTTTAAGAGGGAAGGAGAGAGAGTGTGTGCTTATTGTGTTTAGGGTTTACTCGTTTGTTGTTTCTTTGTGAAGGCTGCGAGGAGTGAGAAGGTGTTTTTGAGAGAGAGGATGGAGAGTGTAACATCCTGCCTAGGCCAGAATGTTACCGGCAGGAGACAGGAAAACCCATCTCCATAAGCCTCTGATTCTAACGAAATTTCGGCATGATGTATACAGAACATCATGCAACCTGGCTTATAGCTGTAAACATTGCATTTTGCATATCAGCCCGATGATGAGTCTCGTATGGAGACACTACCTCTTTAGTTGTGAAAGCCGCGGGAAACGGACGTTGGAAGGGTAAAGTGGGAAATTAGCATTTTGTCAGATTTAACTCGCTTGTTTCGCTTCGGGTTCGCTTGTTGGACCTCTGTGTTTTAAACACACCAAACCATTCTAAACACATCTCACAATTAAATAATTAAAATATTTAAAACACATCTCACAAATTAAACAATTAAAACCAAGGAAATTAAACTAAATTAAATTAAATCACATTCACCAATTAAATTGAACTGAAATTGAATTAAATTAAATCCTAATTTAAATAAAACACATTCCTAATTAATTAAATCACCTTCCTAAATTAAATTAAATCCTTTCCTAAAATACATAATCACTTCCCTAATTAAAAGATTTCCTTATCATATACTAATTAAAAAGATATCCCCAATTAATACACAAATCTTATTCCTTCTCCAACAAGGTAAACCTCCTCCCATGGCCTATAAAAATAACCCTTCTCCACACAAATCAAACCATGGCTGGCTGGCTCATTCTCACGAAATCAACCCTAAAACTCTAAGCTCATCATTCACGGCCCCCCGACTCAACTCACGCCTTGCGCACAAGTCACTCAACTTCAGCGCATCATCAACGCTCCTTTACCTTAACGCCACCTACCCACTACCCTTCAATAATTTTGCGCGTGAACAACCCTTAAGCCATATTCACGCCTGCCACACAGCCTTCCTTCAATGAACTACCACGCCTAACCGAGACTTCGCACTCAACAACAACACACAAGACCCTGCCACCTAGCAACAAAAGCCCCACTAGCTCTAATCTAACGCCAATAGTGAAACAGCCCCAACGCACTAACTTCAGCGCATCCTCAACTCCTCTAACCCACTCAACGCCATTTGGCTCACGTCCATAACCTGCACAAGCCAATTGCCGTTTGCCCTCACGCACCATAAACCAAACCGCCCTTCTCACCAAGCCTTACAATACCCATCACTCAACAAATACTCCACAACCACATCCTTCACGCCTTAGCCCTCAAAATAGCCTTAACTTCAACGCACAAAGCCTCTCACTTCACAGCCTCACGCACACACTCACTGCACCCAGTCCAGCCGCATATTTCACCCAAAATTACACACATATTAGACCCTTAAATCACCCCCCAAAACAGTCCCCAAAATTGCACCCCGAAACTGCCTAGAAACTGCTAAAAACAGTCCAGAAAAACTGCATCTTTACCACCGAAAACCGAGACCACAAACAGCAGCGAAACGGAGTGAAAGCAACAACAACCCGAGCAGCGAAACAGCGAGGAAAAACGTTGGATTAGTGAACCAGAAAAGTTGCGGAGCAATAATCCTTCTGACGGCCGTGTAACGCGCTTTCGAGAGACGACAAAAGAGGTTAGACCTGCGGGCACCTTTTTACTTATTGTCTTTCGTTTATTTTATTTTAAAAATATTATCGCATGAGAGTCGTTTGTGGCATGATGTGATTGTTGGATGAGCGAAATATGTGTTCCCTTTTGTGGTATATAGGATGGAAACCCGGACGTAAATTCCATAGCCGAATCCGAATGGACGGTAGTGCGGTTTGTACTCGGGATACAACGCCACGTACCACTTAAGAGACACGTATTTTGTCTCATCCAAACTTGTGTTTGAGCATGTTGTAGTTCGTAGGTTATTTATTTGTTATTAAAGCATGATTAGGTTGTTAGCATGTTATTTATCTTAAGCATGATTAGTCGATTGAAAGTTATTTCTTTATGCATGATTATGTTGTTTTCACATTAGTGATTTAATTTATATTTATGCTTAGATTCTTATTTATTTTCCGCATTAGATAACTGAGCATGCTTGTGTGATGATTGTATTTTATTGCGTGTTTTCCGTTATAACAACTTACTTTGAAGTATGCGAACTTAGATATAGGTTCTCATTGTTATTATTATGCATGCGGACTTAGGCATAGAATACCCTTGAGCATGAATGTTGAATAGTTTCGGTTAGTTTATTGCACAAATCATATCATCACAAGTGACATAAGTAAGGGACCATTCCGAACCCAATGATTTGAGGTCTTCCCTTGCGAGGGGAGAGTGCGACCTTAAATCTTTTCCCGGTTCACACCGGGTGGCGACTCCATGTTATTCGTACTCCCAACTAGGCCGCGAGCCTAAAATAGCGTCGTCAACATTCTGTGTCCTACAATAGCCAGCACCATAAGACGACCTGTAATGCCACTCCAAACATATGCAGACATAATCAAGGCCTCAGGCCTGAACTCAATAAACAAAATGCAATACTTGGCCTCCGGCCAGAACTCAAAATAAAGCTAAGCTGTTACATGACTTATACATATAAAATACAAATGCAAAAACAAAGACAAGGGCCGTGAGGACCCATAACTCGACCCATGACTCTCTTGACTGCAATTGGGGCGGTCCACTGTCTTCAAAGTGTTCACCGAACTTTTGCTGGTTCCATAAGACTGCTACAAGACCTGCAAAACTAACAAACTGTGGGGGTGTGAGTCAATGACTGAGTAAGCAACCATGCAAATAACTATGAGTCGTCCAAATTAATTAACTATTTCCTAACCATTTCACAAATGTGGTACCTTAGCTGATCATCAGGTGCTACTCCTATTTATTTTATCCGTTACCAAACATCTGTAAACTATAGGTAATTATATATCTTAGGTTTCTATATCGCAATTACATAAGACTCGTCATTCTTTTGCTGCGGCTAACTGATTCTTACTTACTTACCATATTCTTTGTTAACCTTATCCATATATTCATTATAATCTTCTTTCTTTCATTATCTTGAAATTGTTGGACAAAATGACCCATAGCGTCACTATTTGCACAGATCATTGTGTTTTATAGCAAATTAACTATGTGACAAAAGGAAATTGCACTCTCATCATTTGTGTAGATCACCTAGATATATAAATGAAGAGAGGTCCATATGATTAGTTCCTGGACTGAGAATAATATGAGACAGTATCAGTCCCCGAAGGTTTAATCATTAAATATCCCTAGCCGGAGTATTATCGAGACTGGACATCGATAATGCGGAATAGGCTAGTATTGCACTTGTGTGAGTTGTGAGGGCACAACGGCATAGTTCTCATATATATAAGTATCGGATACTTATGCAAGTGTGATAGGAGGTCGTGTTTCACAGATGGTACGGGAAACAGCTTCCCTCTGGATAGACCCCTCGGAATCCCATTGGTATTATGACTATGTGTCTATGGGAGGCCGAAATCAAGGTAGGTGTGTATAGTCTTAACCTGAGACTTACATCGCTAATACTTGCGATAATCGGTAGACTTTGGTCTGGGTGGTACAGGGCTTTTAACCGGTTCTGTGTACACCACTTCTGGGTTTATCAGAGAGTCGTAGTGTATTGGGTGTGATGTCAAGACGGAAGTATCACTCCAGTTATAGTGGAGATGATGTCACGCAGGATACGGTAATAGTGCTCTTAAGTGCTGGCCGGCCATCGGGATATTATGACAAGGTCATATATATCCGATTATAGAGACTAGTTACCAGACATCCGACATGTGCTTCGGACGGGGCAGACACTTATCCAGCCCCAGCCCTAGCACGTGACTATCCGATACTGGGCTGATATACGCAATACTACGGTATACTACGCTTGATACAGATCTATATATTCCTGTAAGAATATTCTGGAGAATTGGGTAGGCATGGCGCTTTGCTAGAAGCCAACCTTGTCTTGTAAATCGGTATAAACGTAGTACGAGGGTACTTACGTGTTCGGATAGTCCGACGACCGTATTTACTGCCAACATATCCGGAGATCTCATGGGTCGCTTCCTGAAGATTCACCGATGACGTATGACTCGCACTATGATTAATCTGGGATTAATTAGTAAAGAGAGAAGATAATTAGAAGAGAGAGAGAAAATTAATCTGGGATTAATTGCGGAGATATTTTATCTGGGATAAAATATTAATTAAAGAGAGAGAACGATTAATTTGGAATTAATCGATAAAATAATATATTCGATATATTATGCGAAATTGGATTTCGACGCGGAATTAAAAATAGATTTTAATTCGGGCGAACGAATTAATTTAGAATTAATTCATTAGCGACGTGAATAGTGATTTCGCTAGGCGTAATCATTTAATTACGACGCTACGGAAAATTCGTTAATTTGGAATTAGCGAACCCGAGCCCGAGCGTGTTTGCGAGCGCATTCATTCGTATTTCAATTCGAGTGCGGCACGCAAGTCACGTCAAGCGTCATATTGCTAGTCGCATCAATTGTCAAATCACTTGTTACTTTGAGTGATGTGACATGACATGTTGTCACTTTATTAAAGTGATGTGATGTGATGGAAAGCTTTATTGCTTTTTACTTTTTGGCTTTTGCTTTTGACTTTTTGAAATTCAAAAGTTTTGGTAATTGTTTTTAATTGGTTTTTGGAAAATCAATTTAATAAAAACAAATAAATATAAAAGTAAAAAGCTTTTATTTCACTCTTTTTTTCCACCTTTACGCATTCTCTTTTCCCTCTCTTTTCTTTCTTCTTCTCTACACGGCTTGGAGCCGATTTCTTCCCAAAATTTTTGGTATGACCGAATCAAGAAGAGAAGCAAGGAAGATGAAGAAGTGCTAGCACACCTTGGGTTATACTATGGTGATAGGGAAACGAATTTATGAGCTTGGAATTTATTTTTGGAGCTTGAAGCTTGGAGCTTCAATGGAGTCTCACATGGCCGAATCTTGGAGGGACTTTGGAGGCCAAAACCGAGCAGCCCACAGTCACAGAAGCTCACTGCCGAGCTTAACAAGGAGGAAGAAACGCATCTTGTTCTTGCATCAAATCCAATCAATGTGAGTATATGATTCTGCCCTACTCCTTGTGTATTCATGCGAATTTTGTGCTTGATTTCATGATTTTGGGACCTTATTAGAACTCAACAATGGTATCTTGAGCTATTATCAAGCATGGAAAAAGTTAGGGTTTAAAATTGGGTAAAACGAATTTGGGCATGTTTTGATGAAATTTTTTGTTATAGTATGCTTAAATGAGTTGGAATTAATGATTGATTAGATCAGTTTGAAGAAATTGTGTTTGGAACAAATTTCCCCAATTTTTTGTGTAGGCCAAAGTTGACAAAATTGGGTAAACTCGATTTAGGCATGATTTGGTTGAATTGTTTGATGAAGTATGCTTGAATGAGGTTGAATTGAAGTTGTGTATGATCAATTTCATGAAATTGGATTGGATTCAATTTCCCTAAATTTTGGGCATGACAAATTGGGTAAAATCAATTGAAGCATGATTTGATTAAATTGATTGATTAAGTATGCTTAAATGTTGTTGAATTAATGATTGATTGGATCAATTTGAAGAAATTATGTTTGGAAAATTTCCCCAATTTTTATGTTGGCATAAAGTGTCAAATTTGGGGTAAACTTGATTTTGAGCATATTTGATGAAATTGGATGATTTAGAATGCTTAAAGTATGTTTAATTGAGGAGGATTGATTGGATCAATTTGTTGAAAATGAGTTTGGAACAATTTTCCCAAATTGCTTATGTTGGCCGAAAATTGAGACCCTAATATCTTGGTGAATTTTTTTGTTTGTTTGATCATTGGATGACTTGAAACAAGTGGGTAATGTTGAATTGAAATTTGATTGGATTGAATTTTGATTTGGAACAATTTTCCCAAATTAAAGTAGGCTGGCCGAATTCAATTGGATATGAAATTCATTGTGTTTTTTGTATTTTGATTCATTAGATGAGTTTAATTGATTTGGGAAATGATGATTGTGGATTCAATTGGATTGAACCGAATCGATTGAAAAACCCCTAATTGCCGAGACTTGAAAGCATGTAAATTGGTTTGATTTTAATTGAATTGTGTTGGACACTATTTGATAATTAAAGTGCATGATAATTAGGCTAATTGATGTTTTAGAAATGTTAATTGGTGGTTGATTGTGTATTACACTTAGGCTAATTAATGAGAATTTGGATTTTATAAGTTAATTAATTGGGCTTCTTGATTTGGAAATTTGGGCTGTTTAGGTTGTAATTGGGCTTTTAGGCTTTGTTGTAACAAAGTTGGGTTTAGGCAAAATTGGTTGAATCCAATTAGCCCAAAACCGAATCCAAAGGTCCAATTATGACTTAATGGACCTTCCTTAATTATATAATTGGGCCTAATGGGCCAAAATTAATTTAAAGGCTTATGGGGTAACTCCCGGATTGGATTTTGGTTGTTCGGTTTGACCCGAGTTGACCAAAAGTCTAGCCTTATAGAAATTAATTAAAAGCCCATTGGAATTTAATTAAATAAACATTAGATGTTAATCGGGCTTTGAGACCCGTTGCGATTAATTTGGAATTTAAGTCGTAAAGGTTCGTTAATAAAGGTGTAATATTTAATTTGGAATTAAATAGTGAATTAGAATTAAATGCGTATTAAATTGGATTTAATTATGTAGTTTAATTTAATTCAAGAATTCGTACTTTGAGTACTTATTCGCAAAACGAGTTTGACTCGAGCAAAAATCAATCGTTGTTTGAACATTGGATGATCATTAATTATCAGATTAATTAATTGGATTGATTGATAACATGCTTGTATGAATACATGGTTGCGATGCATGAATAATGTATATCGGATGGATATTAGTCGGGTGGGACAATTTTGGAAATTGTAATAAATTCGATTTATTAATTGGACCTGCGTGTCCAGCCTTATCACCTCTATACTCTTTGTATTCTCTTCTCACCTATTCCCCTCAATGTAAATGAGGTTTCTTTAGAAGTGTAGTGTAACAGGTAGAAGTAAATACATGTGCTAGCTTTGGAGAGAGAAAATGAGAGATTTGATCTATGATCAATGTAAAGTATCCATCCGCATATCATTATTATTTTATTTCATATGCGCTTTATTATGTGTTTAGAATGCATGTTAAGGGTGTATGATGATGAGACCTTAATAAAGATAATAAATTGGTAGCCAATTTTCACGCGAAAAAACCCTCGCTCAATATCAAGTGTTTTTCCTTCCATTGAGTGATTCTCACTCAAGATCCGAGATTGGCATTGGGTTGTTGGCCAAAGTCAAGCCCTTTGTCCGTCAAAGATGTGTTTGAATCACGAGAGCTTTGTTCCATATCGGTGTCTTGTCCAAGTTGTGGTTTGTTGGCCAAAGTCAAGACCACTTCTTGTCCATCGACATTGATTACAAAGCTTTCCATGGTCAATGGGTCACACTTGACTGGGATCACTAGGTTTGTTGTGCCAAAGCCAAGGCTTAGTTGATTCAGAGGAAAAAGGTTAGGTAATACATTGGATGTATTGGCATATATAAGATATATGTTTAGGATTTGGATATCCGCCTACTGGATCTAGGAATTGGATGAGATCCAATTGATCTTCGAGATCTACCTAGTTAATTATCATACAATTTGTTGGCCAAAGTCAAGATGTGTGATATTTAACGGGATCCTAGCCCACTAGGAACACGGTTTCCCTACTCGACTCACAGAGGGTTAGAGGCTCGCCGAAAAATAGTGGGAGGCAAGAATTGAATTTGCAATACTCGTTCAATTACTCGCCATACGCGCTCATTCAAATTATTCGTCGTTAGATTAAATGTTAGTTGGACTAATATTTAAATTGTTGTTTTAATAAACAGTTGGACTGTATTATATTTGATTATATATAATTGGATTATATTCAATATATTTGAATTAATTAATTTCAGTTTACAGTTGATTTTATAGTTGAACTATAGTAATCAATGTAATTGAGGTTAATTAATTTAGATTATTTTTGATTATATAGTTGGACTATTATAATCATTATAATAAATAGTACCACAAATCGTTGATTATATAGTTGGACTATTAGAATCAAGATATAAAAATGAAAGATTAATGTTTAAGACATAATCCTGGGCGAAAATGTATTTAAACGGTTTTATTTTCAAATTGGGAATAAATTTCAGGATGGTCCTGGAAATATAAAACTTACTTTTATTTGATAAAATAACGTATTATGCCTAAGCCTGGAGTTAAGAAAATAGAAGAGCATAATCTTTGGAAGATCATGTAATGATAACTTAAGTGCTTAATCCATTATGTTTGTCATAATTATGTTCACAGCAAGTATTAAAATTGGATTTTAGATACTTAGTGTGGTACATATAAAATATATATATTGATGTTCAGAATCTATTTTGAACAGGATACTGACTTCAATTGAGATTTATCTGTGAATTGAAAACAGGACGAAAGTCGCTGTTTTAACCGTAGATATCTGAATTTAGGAACTACCTCGGGTTAGTACTTAAATTTAGAAACTGTTATAATGTAGCTAGTTTGACTAGAAATATTATCTCTATATCGCGTATAAACCGCTGCGGGTGTACCTTTATATTCTTGAACACTAAAGTGTTTCATTATATAAAGATGATATTGAGATAAACACATTAAATGTGAATAACAGGATTATATTTTGAATATAAATAATATCTCAAATATATAACATGACAAATAAATAGCTCAAATTGATTTGATCAGTTAAGAAACTTAATTGTGGCATAGTTGTCAGGGACACTACAAAACAAGAATCGTATATCCGCACTTTTGAAGAGCGGGTACTAGGACTGATTTGATTCCATTCAAATAAAGTCTACGAATCTAGTCTATTTGGGCAAAGTGCCTAAAACACTATTTACTTGGTAAAAATGTAAATGCCACCGATCTGTTAGCCCTACTTCATAATGAAGCAAGTGGGCCCATGTCTAGCTAGGCTAGATATGGATTTGAATATTTCGTGACCTGTACGGATGTGGCATCGCGTATGGTTATGTGTTTCTTTTGAAACACAAATCGGAAACTTTTAGAGTTTCGACACGAAATAGACAAATAGATCGGCTAAAATATTAAATAAACCGTCATGGTAAGACTGTAATGAAAATACTTAAGCAATAAGTTTTCTAGTTTTTATGAAAGAGTATAATATTCTTTCAAATAAGGACTCCTCCCGGAATACGTCAGTTTGACGGTGTGTCCGAACGGATTAACCGAATTTTGTTAGACATAATAAGGTTAATCACGAGTCGCTCTGAGCTACATTTCCTTCATAGGATATTTATAAACAGTGCAAGAACTTATTTTGAATAAGGTTCCATAACAATCTGTTTGACAGATATCATATTAGATATGAACGGGAAAGAAACCGGGTTTCTCATTCCTGATAATTTGGGTATGCCAGGCATAACGTTTGGATGATACCAAACAAAAGACCCAAATTGGATAAGTGCCAATATAGGTTATCCTAAGGGAAACCTTAAGTACAGTACTTATAAATCTCACATGAGAACAATGTGATTGTTGCTCACCATGCGGTTTTTTCCTGAGAGGAATACCGATATGCAGTGGTCAGTGGGAGGATAGTGATACTCGATGAAAATCGGAGTAATACTGTTCAAGGCACGAAGTCCTTAATGGAACACAAATAGTTCATCTAGGATGAGACTATTACCATTAATCTTCGAATACACAAGAACCGCGTAGGTCGGATAGAGTCAGAAAACAACCCGGGGTATGGGTTTCTAATCGCACCTCATAAAGATGTTTATCTTATTGAGGAATACTAACTGACTACGTATGAGGAAGTGATACAAGGTATCAACTCCCTAATTATGGCAAAGTGTCATGTAATCCGAAATGGATTCCATGTATATCAACCAGTTTGGATACTAGTTGATGTACCAAAAAGGCATTGTGCCTATTGGTACTATATGTCTTCTAGGAAGACATACATGGATGACAACATACCAACGTATAAAGCTAGGCTTTAACGGAAAGGTATCGTTACCAACATTGTGTTGATTACGATTCAACCTTTTACCTGTTGCCACGGTAAATCCATTTGGATAATGCAGGTTATTCGATCCATGATTGGATTGAAGCAAGCATTAGGTTCTTGGAATTATCGTTTTGATATAATCATAATGATGAATGATTTAATTCAAAACAAAAATAATTCTAGTGTATATATATGAAGTTAGTGGGAGCGCACTGATAGTGGCTGTCCTATAAAATAATGATAATACGTCATTTCTTGGAAATGATATTCCCATAAAGTAAATATCGGCGAAAGCTTGGCTTCGCAATACTCTCCTAGAAACCGTACATTGAAAAATGTACGAGACGTGGTGTATCATACGCTTTGAGCATATCGATTCACAAACAGGCCAATCCGAGTGATAGTCACTGGATTGATGTTAAGAACATCTGTTAGTATCTTAGAGAACTAAGGATGCTGTCTTAGTCTATGGAGAAGGAGAACTTGAAGTGACTGGGGTCATTGTAGCAAGTTTCCTATAACCGATAAAGACGACTAAAAGTCGCAAACGGTACTATATAGTTTGAATAACGGTACAGTGAGCTGGAAATCTTCCAAGTAAGATACTGTTACCGAATAAACACAAATGCGGGTTGTTGCTGCAGCTGAAGCAGCAATAGAAGTCATTTGGGTCGATACAAATCTAATTATATTAGAAAATAGTTCTGTTAGCAGCTGAGCTATGCGTCAGCACAAGCTAAAGAATTAATGGTCTCATCAACGATCCAGAGACATACTTAAATACTCATCTGATTCATTCGGATCATATATCGTGGCGATGTGATGATCGAATAAATCGCATCAAGATGATAATCATGCAAATCCGCTGACGAATGCATTTCTCAGCAGTTTGAGCCAACCGTACATAGTTCGGGTGTAGGACACTTGAGTGACTGGCTATGTGTCAAGTGGGAGATTGTTGGACAAAATGACCCATAGCGTCACTATTTTCACAGATCATTGTGTTGTTATAGCAAATTAACTATGTGACAAGGAAATTGCACTCTCATCATTTGTGATTAGATCACCATAGATATATAAATGAAGAGAGGTCCATATGATTAGTTCCTGGACTGAGAATGATATGAGACAGTATCAGTCCCCGAAGGTTTAATCATTGAATATCCCTAGCCGGAGTATTATCGAGACTGGACATCGATAATGCGAATAGGCTAGTATTGCACTTGTGTGAGTTGTGAGGGCACAACGGCATAGTTCTCATATATATAAGTATCGGATACTTATGCAAGTGCGATAGGAGGTCGTGTTTCACCGATGGTACGGGAAACAGCTTCGCTCTGGATAGACCCCTCGGAATCCCATTGGTATTATGACTATGTGTCTATGGGAGGCCGAAATCAAGGTAGGTGTGTATAGTCTTAACCTGAGACTTACATCGCTAATACTTGCGATAATCGGTAGACTTTGGTCTTGGTGGTACAGGGCTTTAACCGGTTCTGTGTACACCACTTCTGGGTTTATCAGAGAGTCGTAGTGTATTAGGTGTGATGTCAAGACGGAAGTATCACTCCAGTTATAGTGGAGATGATGTCACGCAGGATACGGTAATAGTGCTCTTAAGTGCTGGCCGGCCATCGGGATATTATGACAAGGTCATATATATCCGATTATAGAGACTAGTTTACCACATCCGACATGTGCTTCGGACGGGGCAGACACTTATCCAGCCCCAGCCCTAGCACGTGACTATCCGATACTCTGGCTGATATACGCAATACTACGGTATACTACGCTTGATACAGATCTATATATTCCTGTAAGAATATTTCTGGAGAATTGGGTAGGCATGGCGCTTTGCTAGAAGCCAACCTTGTCTTGTAAATCGGTATAAACGTAGTACGAGGTACTTACGTGTTCGGATAGTCCGACGACCGTATTTACTGCCAACATATCCGGAGATCTCATGGGTTGCTTCCTGAAGATTCACCGATGACGTATGACTCGCACTATGATTAATCTGGGATTAATTAGTAAAGAGAGAAGATTAATTAGAAGAGAGAGAAAATTAATCTGGGATTAATTGCGGAGATATTTTATCTGGGATAAAATATTAATTAAAGAGAGAGAACGATTAATTTGTAATTAATCGATAAAATAATATATTCGATATATTATGCGGAATTGGATTTCGACGCGGAATTAAAATTAGATTTTAATTCGGCGAACGAATTAATTTAGAATTAATTCGTTAGTGAAGTGAATAGTGATTTCGCTAGGCGTAATCATTTAATTACGACGTGACGGAAAATTCGTTAATTTGGAATTAGCGAACCCGAGCCCGAGCGTGTTTGCGAGCGCATTCGTATTTCAAATTCGAGTGCAGCACGCAAGTCACGTCAAGCGTCATATTGCTAGTCGCATCAATTGTCAAATCACTTGTTACTTTGAGTGATGTGACATGACATGTTGTCACTTTATTAAAGTGATGTGATGTGATGAAAGCTTTATTGCTTTTTACTTTTTGGCTTTTGCTTTTGACTTTTTGAAATTCAAAAGTTTTGGTAATTGTTTT
The DNA here is from genome assembly GCA_019454045.1 of Zanthoxylum bungeanum. Lineage (NCBI taxonomy): Eukaryota > Viridiplantae > Streptophyta > Magnoliopsida > Sapindales > Rutaceae > Zanthoxylum > Zanthoxylum bungeanum. The sequence goes on along the minus strand of SKCR01004653.1, from coordinate 10,001 downwards.
TAATTGGTTTTTGGAAAATCAATTTAATAAAAACAAATATATATAAAAGTAAAAAGCTTTTATTTCACTCTTTTTTTTCCACCTTTACGCATTCTCTTTTCCCTCTCTTTTCTTTCTTCTTCTCTACACGGCTTGGAGCCGATTTCTTCCCCCAAATTTTTGGTATGACCGAATCAAGAAGAGAAGCAAGGAAGATGAAGAAGTGCTAGCACACCTTGGGTTATACTATGGTGATAGGGAAACGAATTTATGAGCTTGGAATCCATTTTTGGAGCTTGAAGCTTGGAGCTTCAATGGAGTCTCACATGGCCGAATCTTGGAGGGACTTTGGAGGCCAAAACCGAGTAGCCCACAGTCACAGAAGCTCACTGCCGAGCTTAACAATGAGGAAGAAACGCATCTTGTTCTTTGCATCAAATCCAATCAATGTGAGTATATGATTCCGCCCTTACTCCTTTGTGTATTCATGCGAATTTTATGCTTGATTTCATGATTTTGGGACCTTATTAGAACTCAACAGAAATATCATCAAATCAGACTATTTAAAACCTTATTTCTATAAAATATCTGTACCCATAATGTAACCATTTCATCATGATCTAGCATCCTTACAGTGTGTTCCTTCTAAGCAAACAAGCAACTCACACAATCATCCTTGATACACATATATTAACACAAGATCATGCTACTATGCACTCGTATCTTACAAATGCTAACTTTATATACATATGCTATGCACAAGGTTAACCATATAATTATGGATATGAAATCATATAATCATAAGCTATTATCTTACCAATTGTTCCTTCCATGTGAATATATATATATATATATGTAATCATGCTATTAAGCTTCTATGTCAACTATATGCATCTCAAATGAATTAATAGCATATATAATTCATATGCACGTCGTGTATGCTATATAACACATTAACATGTTATGTTTTTTAGAAGATACTTTTGAAAACTCTTTCTGAAAAACTACTATCTTAAAGTTTTCTTCTGAAAATTCTTTGCGGAAAAACTTTACTTAATACTTCTCTTTTCTGGAAAAGCTCTTTCTGAAAACTCTGTTTCTAAAACTTCATCTTTTTAAAACTGTCTTTAAAATAATAGTTATAAAAACTATTATTTAAAGTCTGATTTCCGAAGTCTGAATCTTGAAAATCTGAAAACTCTATACTAAAGATCTGAAAACTAAAAACTGAAAATACTTGATGCCCAGGACAACAGCTCAACTGCGGCATCTCTGAAAATTGAAAATCGAAATCTGAAAAACTGTTTCTAAATTCTGTTTCTGAAAACCGTGTACTGAAAATCTAAAAACTGAAAACTGCTCTGCACCCAGGACCATCACTCAACTGGGCATCTCTAGAACTGGTGGTACCCTACGTCCAGGACCAATACTCAACTAGCAACGTAGAGCTCTACACCCAGGACCATCACTCAACTGGCAGTGTAGCCACCAAGCTCTGAAATCAGGATTTCGGGACCCTGTAGCCCCTAGTCCTGCTCGAGGATCTGAGACCGTCCCATCAGTCCTCCACATGTGCACATGCTACTATATCCGTCAATTCCAAAGTATCCGTCAATTCCGAACTGTATCTCAAGTTACATACTGGGGTGAGGTTTTACCTCATGCCCCAAAAACATAAAACCGTGGATAACCTTTTAAATCATGAGTCGATTCTCAAAACCGTAAGAAACTTTTCTGAAATACCTTTCTTTCAAAAACATCTTCAACTTTTCTTCAAAACACTTTGAATTTCAAATACATAGTTAATTGAACTCAACCTCTGAAAATCTTAACACACACACATGCACATGCATATATGCCTTTCTCATGCTTCTTTCTACTCTAACCATGATTCATTAAATGTCATACATGTACATATATTTAATCATGTATATCTATAACACTCTGAGATTATTCATATACATGCATTTCACTAAGCATACACAAAACTTATCTAACATGCTTAAACTCATCACATACATGCTATCAATACTGTATCAATCCACATTGGCATATTTAACTCACTCCCAAAACAATACACGCACACATACACATACTTACCATAAAACAGCTTGCTTATGTTGAGTTCTAATATAAGTCCCAAGATCAACAAATCAAGCAAGAAAACGCATGAATACACACATAGGAGGTGCGGAATATACTCACAATGGTCGGTTTTGATGCGAAGAAGAACACAAGTGATTTTCGTCCTCCATTGAGTTCGGTAGTAGCTCTCCTTGACAGTGGGCTGCTCGGTTTTGGGCGTTTTGAACTCCACCATTTTCGGCCATGGATGAACACCATTGAAGCTCCAAGCTTCAAGCTCCAAAAACAAATCCAAGCTCATAAATTCGTTTCCCTATCACCTATGTATCACTCATGGTGTGCTAGCACTAAGTCTTCTTCCTTGCTTCCCCTTGATTCGGTCAAACCAGAAACATTTAGAGGAAGAGACGGTTCCAAAACAGTGAAGGAGATGAAGAAGAAAAGAGAGGGAAAAGAGAAGTAGAAGGGTTTCACGTGAAATCGTGTGGAGAGAGAGAGAGATTAGAAAATGAAATTGCTTTATATATTTATTTATTTCATTTTCCAAAAACAAAACAAATAATTAAACAAGGCATTATTTATCATTACCAAAAGTCAAAGCCAAAAAGCATAAAGTTACTTTTCAACTACTACATCAATCACTCAAATCAAGTGACAACTTGTCACATCACTCAAAGTGATATTTGATTTGACGCTTGATGTGACTTGTGATTTGACGCTCGATTTGACTTGCGTGCCGCACTCGATTTCGAAATGTGAATGCGCTCGCAAATAATCCCGGGCTCGGGTTCACTAATTCCAAATTAACGAATTTTCCGTTGCGACGTAATTAAAGGATTACGCCTAGCGAAATCACTATTCACGTCGCTAACGAATTAATTCAAAATTAATCGTTTGCCCGAATTAAAATCCAATTTCAATTCCGCGTCGAAATCCAATTTCGTATAATATATCGAATATATTATTTTATCGATTAATTCCAAATTAATCGTTCTCTCTCTTTAATTAATATTTATCCCAGATAAAATATCTCCGTAATTAATCCCAGATTAATTTTCTCTCTATCTTCTAATTAATCCCAGATTAATAAAGTGCGAGTTATACGTCATCGGTGAATCTTCAGGAAGCGACCCATGAGATCTCCGGATATTTTGGCAGTAAATGCGGTCGTCGGACTATCCGAACACGTAAGTACCTCGTACTACGTTTATACCGATTTACAAGACAAGGTTGGCTTCTAGCAAAGCGCCATGCCTACCCAATTCTCCAGAAATATATTACAGGAATATATAGATCTGTATCAAGCGTATTATACCGTAGTATTGCGTATATTAGCCCAGTATCGGATAGTCACGTGCTAGGGTTGGGGCTGGATAAGTGTCTGTCCCGTCCGAAGCACATGTCGGATGTCTGGTAACTAGTCTCTAAATCGGATATACATGACCTTGTCATAATATCCCGATGGCCGGCCAGCACTTAAGAGCACTAATACCGTATCCTGCGTGACATCATCTCCACTATGACTGGAGTGATACTTCCGTCTTGACATCACACCCAATACACTACGACCCTCTGATAAACCCAGAAGTGGTGTACGCAGAACCGGTTAAAGCCCTGTACCACCAAGACTAATGTCTACCGATTATCGCAAGTATGAGCTGTTGGTTTTCTATAAGGTCCCAAGATCAAATCAAGACATGAAATTATGTGTGAACACATCAACGGAGGTAGCGGAATACTCACATTGATCGGTTGAGTCGATTTGGTGACGAATGAAGGCCAAAAACGTACTGCCTTTCACGCCCACTGCATGCAGTCCACTGCCCTGCAAAACAGAAATTGAGTGAAGAAAAACGGAGCTCCTAGCTTCGTCGGATGGATCCCGTCTCATGGTCGAACCTCCCTACCACCTTCGCAAGACTTGTAAGTGTGCTAGCACTTGATTTCTCACCATGAGAAACCACTCTTGCTTCCCTTTAGCTCACGCCCAAACTGGTTCCAAACCAGTGAACACTTTGCTCAAATGGGCGTGAGAGAGGAGAGAAATTTGAGAGAGAAGAAGTTGTGTTATGTTTTTTTAAAATGATTTACCAAAAATCAATTTATATTTATGCCATAATTTATTAAATTAATAATAAATTTATGACACAACACATGCAATGGCTTAGAGTGTCAAACACTCAATTTCCATGCAATAACATTGAGTGCATTGTACACTATCTACATGCAAAGCATTAGAATGACATGTGTCATGTGGGCCCCACACGTTTCCAAATGAAAGTGGGCCCACGTGCACTCACGCGTTCGGGTTCGATATTTCCGAAATACCGAGCTTACGTCGCGACGTTAATTCAATCGAATTTAAATAAATAATTGCGCCTGGCGAAATTATTATTTACGTCGCTAACGAATTAATTCTAAATTAACTCGTTTGCCCGAATTAAAATCTAATTTTAATTCCGCGTCGAAATCTAATTTCATTTAATATATCGAATATATTAATTCATCGATTAATTCCAAATTAATCGTTCTCTCTCTTTAGACGATATTTTATCCCGGATAAAATATCTCCGTTATTAATCCTAGATTAATTTTCTCTCTCTCTTCTTTATAATCCCAGATTATTCAAGAGTGCGAGTTGTGCGTCATCGGTGGATTATCGGGAAGCGACCCATGAGATCCCCGGATAATCTGGCAGTAAATACGGTCGTCGGAGTATCTGAATCACGTACGTACCAAGTACTACGTTCTACCGATTTACGAGACAAGGTCGACTCCTAGCAAAGCACCAAGTCTACCCACCGTTCTCCGGACATATTCATCAAAGAATATCTAGATCTGTATCAAGCGTAGTATACAATTGTATTGTGCATATCGGCCCAGTATCGGATAATCACGTGCTAGGGCTGGGGCTGGATAAGTGTCTACCCCGTCCGAAACACATATCGGATGTCTGGTAACTAGTCTCTATAATCTGATATTCATGACCTGGTCATAATATCACGATTGGATGCGCATCACTTAAGAGCACTAATACCGTATCCTGCGTGACATCATCTCCATTATGACTGGAGTGACACTTCCGTCTTGACATCACATTCAATACACTACGATTCTCTGATAAACCCAGAAGAGGTGAACACAGAACCAGTTAAGATCCCCCACCACCAAAACCAAAGTTTACCGATTGTCGTAAGTATTAGCGATGTAAGTCTCAGGTTAAGGCTATACACACCTACCTTGATTTCGGCCTCCCATAGACACCTAGTCATAATACCAATGGGATTCCGAAGGGTCTATCCAGAGCGAAGCTGTTTCCCGTACCATCGGTGAAACACGACCTCCTATCGCACTTGCACAAGTATCCAATACTTATATATATGAGAACTATGCCGTTGTGCCCTCACAACGCGCACAGGTGCAATACTAGCCTATTCCGCATTATCGATGTCCAGTCTCGATAATACTACGGCTAGGGATATTTAATGATTAATCCTTCGTGGACTGATACTGTCTCATATCATCTCAATCCAGGAACCACTAATCATAGGGACCTCTCTTCATTTATATATCTAAGGTGATCTAATCACAAATGACGAGAGTGCAATTTCCTTGTTACATAGTTAATTTGCTACAACAACACAATGATCTGTGCAAATAGTGACGCTATGGGTCATTTTGTCCAACAATCTCCCACTTGGCACATAGTGAGTCACTCAAGTGTCCTACACCTGAACTATGTACGGTTCGCTCAAATTGCTGAGGAAAGGTTTTCGTCAGCGGATTTGTTTGTTTATCGTTTGACGCGATTTATACGATCATCACATCGCCACGATGTATGATCCGAACGAATCAGATGATATAGAAGTATATATCTGGATCGTCGATGAGAGCTTTAATTCCTTAGCCTGTGCAGACGCCTAGCTCAGCTGCTAACAGAACTATATCTAATCTATTAGATTTACTTTCGACCCAAAAGACTTCTATTGCTGCCTCAGCTGCAGCAATAATCCGCATTTGTTGTTTATTCGGCAACAGTTATCTTGCTTGGAAGATTTCCAGCTCACTGTCCCGTTATTCAAACTTTATAGTACCGCAGTATTTATTGTTTGGAAACTTGCTGCAGTGATCCCAGTCACTTCAAGTTCTCCTTCTCCATAGTAAAAGATAGCATCTTTAGTTCTCAGAGATACTAACAGATGTTCTTAACTTCAATCCAGTGACTATCACTTGGATTGACCCGATTGTGACTCCATATGCTTGAAGCGTATGAGACACCAATACAAGTACATTTTAAATGTACAATTTCCAGAGAGTGTTAACAACTCCAAATCTATCCCAGTAGATCTTTATTCCTCTAATAAAGGTTGTTATCTCCCAGAATTCTACGGAGAATTTCTATTGAAAGCCAAGCTTTTCAACAATTGTTTATGGGAATTTCACTGTCAGTGCGCTCTCCCACTAACCTCCTTATATACACAAGAATTATTTCGTTTTGAGTCAAATCATAAACCATTATGATTATTTCAAAACGACAGTTCCAAGAACCTTATGCTTGCAACAATCCAAACATGGATCGAATAACCCGCAAACCTGGTTTGTCGGTTATACAAAATCGTCAGGATGTTGTAAACATCCTCCAAAAGGTTTCCTTTTCAGGAAAGCGATTTTGATTTGTAACTGACATATTTCATAAATGAAATATACAGTTATCAACAAGCATCTTCAAAATGGATTTACCATGGCAACAGGTAAAAAGGTTGAACCGTTATTAACATAATGTTGATAACGATACCTTTCCGTCAAAAGCTTAGCTTTGCACGTTGGTATGTTGCATTCCATGTATGTCTTCCTTGAAGACGTTATAGTACCAATAGGCACAACGCCTTGTGGTACAACAACTAGTATCCAAACATAGTTGTTATACATGGAATCCATTTCGGACTCATGGCACTTTGCCATAACAGGGAGTCGATACCTCGTATCACTTCCTCATAACGTAGTCGGATGGTACACCTCCATAAGATTGACATCTTTATGAGGTTAGATCAGAAACCCATACCCTAGGTTGTTTTCTGACTCTATCCGATCTACGAAGTTCTTTGTGTATTTGAAGATTAATGGTATAGTTTCATCATAGATGAACTATTTGTGTTCCATTACGGACTTCGTGCCTTGAACAGTATTACTCCTCTTGATTTCATCGAGTATCATTATCCTCCCACTGACCACTGCATATCGGTATTCATCTCAGGAAAACCGCATGGTGAGCAACAATTACATTGTTCTCATGTGGGATTTATAAGTACTATACTTAAGGTTTCCCTTAGGATAACTTATATTGGCACTTATCCAATTTGGGTCCTTAGTTTGGTATCATCCAAACGCTATGCCTGGCATACCCAAATTATCAGGAATGAGAAACCTCGTTTCTTCCTTGTTCATATCCTATATGATATCTGTCAAACAGATTTATATGGAACCTTATTCTAAATAAGTTTTGCACTGTTAACATATCCTGTAGAAGGAAATAGTAGCTCAGAGCGACTCGTGATAAACCTTATCATGTCCAACAAAATTCAGTTTTAGTTCGGACAAACCGTCTAACTGACGTGTCTCGGGAGGAGTCCTCATATGAAAGAATACCGTACTCTTTCATTTACGTATGAAACTTACTGCTTAAGTATTTTCCATTACGGTTTTACCGTGGCGGCATAATACTATAGCCGATCTGTTTTTCTACTTCGTGTCGAAACTTCAAAAGTTTCCGATCTGTGTTCTTCAAAAGAAACACATAACCACTACGTGATGTCACATCCGTTAAGGTCACGAAATATTCATGTTAACATCTAGCCTAGCTAGATATGGGCCCACTTACTTCACCATGAATAGGGCTAACAGATCGGTGGCCCTTTTACTATTACCAAGTAAATAGTATTTTAGGTATTTAACCTAATAAACTAGATTCGTAGACCTTATTTGAATAGTCAAATCAGTCCTAGTACCCACTCTTTAAAAGTGTGGATATACGAGTCTTGTTTAATAAACTAGATTCGTAGACTTTATTTGAATAGTCAAATCAGTCCTAGTACCCACTCTTCAAAAGTGTGGATATACGAGTCTTGTTTAATTGTGTCCCAGACAACAATGCCACAAATAAGTCTCCATTGATCAAATCAATTTGAGCTATTTATTTGTCATTTTATATGTTTGAGATTTTTCTTATATTCAAAATATAAATTATGTTATTTACATCCAATGTATTTATCTCAGTATCATCTTTATATATTGAAACACTTTAGTGTTCTAGAATATAAAGGTTTTATCCGCAATGGATTAAACACTGATATAGAGATAATGTCTCTAGTTAAACTAGTTACATTATAACATATCCTAATTTAAGTACATACCCAAAGGGTAGTTCCTAAACTTAGGTATCTACGGTCGAAATAGCGACTTTCGTCCCGTTTCCAATTCGCAGAGAAATCTCGGCTTGAAGCCAGTATCCAGCTCACAGCGGATTCTTAACGTCAATACATATATTTTTATGTACCACACTAAGTATTTAAAATCCAATTTTAATACTAGTAGTGAACATAACTTTGACAAATATTTTTAAAGTTAGAGCCTCGCCCTTTCTTTAATTCCTTCGTGTCTTCCATATCCAAATGGTAGTCACTTTGGGATATGTCAATTATCTTTTCAATATTTCACAAACCTTTGGGAAAGCCTTGGGTTTCGGAATATCGAAACGATGTGCACCTTGTGCTACATGCCCAGTTGCAAACTTTGACTTTTCTCCACTAGAATAGTCAATTAATTGCAACTTTAATACTTTTAAATCTAAAGATAGATTTATTGTAAGTATATATTAAGCACTAAAGTCATCATCACATAAATCTTCCCCAAAGACTTTATGCTCTACTATTGCTTAATTATGGGCTTAGTCATAATAAGTTATTTTATCAAATAAATTAACCTATTATTAATTCCCAATTGAAAATTAAATCATTTAAAACATTTAATCGAAGGATTATATATTTTAAATATTCAACCTTTTCAATTCTTTCTTGATTTCAATAGTCCAACTATTTAATCAATTTAATAAGGTACTATTTATTATAATGATTACAATGATCCAATTATTTAATCAACTATATTTTTAATATTGATTACTATAATCCAATTATAAAATCAACTATCATTTTAATTCAATTATATTGATTACTATAATCCAATTATAAAATCAACTATAATTTTGAATGAGTTTGTATATAGTCCAACTATATATATTTTTAAAACAACATAAAATATTAGTCCGACTAATACTTTTGATTAATATGACGAGTAAAATAAAATGAGCGTGTTTAGCGAGTATTCGAACGAATGTTGCAAATTCAATACTTGCCTCCCACTATTTTTCGTCGAGCCTCTAACCCTCTGTGGAGTACTCGGGAAACCGTGTTTCCTAGTGGGCTAGGATCCTATTAAATAACACACAACCTTGACTTTGGCCAATAAAAGCTGTATGCTATTTAAGTAGGTAGATCTCACAGATCAATTGGATCCATCCAATTCCTAGATCCGGTTAGGTGGACATCCAAGTCCGAAACATATGTATAATGTCAATGTATCCATTACATTTTCCTAACCATATCCTCCGAATCATCTAGGCTTGGCTTTGGCCAAAAACAAACCTAATGATTCCAGTTAAGGGGACCCATTGACGAGGAAAGTTTCGTAATCAATGTCATTGGACAAAAAGTGATCTGACTTTGGTCAATAAAAATCACGATTTAGACAAGACACCGATATGCAACAAAACTCTCATGATTCAAGTACATCCTTGATTGACAAAGGTCTTGACTTTGGTCAAAAACAAACCAATGCCAACTTCGGATCTTGAACAAGAATCATTCAATGGAAGGATATTTGCT
>SKCR01004652.1:0-26358 GCA_019454045.1 Zanthoxylum bungeanum | reverse complement strand
ATTTTACAAGACAAGGTTGGCTTCTAGCAAAGCGCCATGCCTACCCAATTCTCCAGAAATATTCTTACAGGAATATATAGATCTGTATCAAGCGTAGTATACCGTAGTATTGTGTATATCAGCCCAGTATTGGATAGTCACGTGTTAGGGCTGGGGCTGGTGGATAGTGTCTGCCCCGTCCGAAGCACATGTCGGATGTCTGGTAAATAGTCTCTATAATCGGATATACATGACCTTGTCATAATATCCCGATGGCCGGCCAGCACTTAAGAGCACTAATACCGTAATCCTGCGTGACATCATCTCCACTATGACTGAAGTGATACTTCCGTCTCGACATCACACCCAATACACTACGACTCTCTGATAAACCCAGAAGTGGTGTACGCAGAACCGGTTAAAGCCCTGTACCACCAAGACCAAAGTCTATCGATTATCGTAAGTATTAGCGATGCAAGTCTCAGGTTAAGACTATACATACCTACCTTGATTTCGGCCTCCCATAGACACATAGTCATAATACCAATGGGATTCCGAGGGGTCTATCCAGAGCAAAGCTGTTTCCCGTACCATCGGTGAAACACAACCTCCTATCGCACTTGCATAAGTATCCTAGACTTATATATATGAGAACAATGCCGTTGTGCCTCACAACGCGCACAAGTGCAATACTAGCCTATTTCGCATTATCGATGTCATGTCTCGATAATACTATGACTAGGGATATTTAATGATTAATCCTTCGTGGACTGATACTGTCTCATATCATTCTCAATCCAGGAACTAATCATATGGACCTCTCTTCATTTATACATCTAAGGTGGATCTAATCACAAATGATGAGAGTGTAATTTCCTTGTCACATAGTTAATTTGCTACAACAACACAATGATCTGTGCAAATAGTGACGCTATGGGTCATTTTGTCCAACATGGTTTTGGTCGTCCGGGACTTTAAAAGGTTATGTGTACGCCTCTTCTAGGTTTATTAAGAATCGTAGTGTATTGGCTGTGATGTCAAGATGGAAGTATCACTTCAGTTATATGGAGATGATGATCACGCATGGATACAGAACCATTACTCTATTATGTTGCAACTATCGGGATAATATGACAGATTATCCGATTAAAGAGACTAGTTGTTTGTGATCCGATATATGCTTCGTACGGGGCAGACACTATTCTAGCCCCAAGCCTTGCATGTGACATCTGATACTGGATCGCAATATGCAATACTACGTATACTACGCATGAAAAAGATTATATATTCCTAAAAGAATATTTCTAGAGAATTGGGTAGAAGCCAATCATGTCTTGTAAATAGGTAAGAACGTGGTACCGGGTACGCACGTGTTCGGATAGTCCGACGACCGAATTTACTGCCAACATATCCAGAGATCTCATGGGTCGCTTCCCGAAGATTCACTGATGACGTATGACTCGAACATAATTATTCTGTGATTAATTGTAAGAGAGAGAAAATTAATCTAGGATTAATTACGGCGAGAATTTATCAGGGATAAAATTTGATTAGAAGAGAGAGAACCATTAATTTGGAATTAATCGATTAAAATAATATATTCGATATACTAAATGAAATTAGATTTCTAAGCGGAATTAAAATTGGATTTTAATTCGGGAAAATGAATTAATTTAGAATTAATTCGTGAGCGACTTTCGTAATAATTTTACAATGCATTATTATTTAATTAAATTTGATTTAATTAAGTCGCAACGAAAAATTTATTAATTCAAAATTAATGAACCCGAGCTCGGGATGTATTTTCCGGGCCCACTCGGATTTTGAATTAAAGTGGGGCCCACATCAAGTCACATCACAAGTCAACCTCATCATTTTTAGATGATGGAAGTTGTTAGTTGGTGATGGATTGAATTATACACTTCCATATTTTATTTTAAAAGATTGAGTGACCTTTACCAAATATTGGATTTGGTATATGACTTTTGATTTTGGAAAATCAATTCACTTAACACATTTATCACTCTATTCTTCTCTTTCACCGTGAAAGCCTCTCTCCATCTCTCAATTCTCACTTTGCCGAGAACCACAAAGAACCAATGGAGATTTTTGTTGCAATTTTCTTCCTAAGCTAGCACTTAAAGAGTCAACAAAGGTGATAGGGAAATAATCCATTGAGTTTGGAATTCAAATTCAAAGCTTGGAGCTCAACCATACAAATCAAAGAGAGCTTGGAGCACTTCTCAAATGAGCAAATTTTTGTTGTCTACGCATCCATATAACCGATCGTTGTAAGTATTTTTCCGCAATCTTACTTCGAGTATTCACATTTTTTATGGCTAATTGATCCTAGACATGTTCTTAGAGAACCCAACAATGGTACTATGTGCCAATTTAAGCATGAAATGAATTAGGGTTCATAGACTTTAATTTGGGGCTTTTATGATTTATTCATGATTTCTTCAAATTGATGATTTGGTTGAGCTTAGATTATGATAACTTACAGTTATGCATGATTAATTTTGAGAAAATGAATTGGATAAATTTTCCCCTAATTACCTTAGCTTGGCCGAAACTTATGACCCTTGTATCTCATGGTGATTTTTGATTTTTAGACCATTGGATGTGTTTAAAATGCACGAGTATATTGATTTGTGATTTAATAGGATTGAAATCAAAATTGATGGAAAAATTGCATGATTGTCGTGAGATAGAGAAGCATGTTATGACTTGATTTTGTTTCAATTATGTTGGGCATGAATTAAAATTAATAAAGCATGATTAATTAAATAAATTGGTGTTTTGAAAATGTCAATTTGACTAATTAATTATGGCTATATAATTTAATTAAAAATTATGATATTTGGAATATTGTAATTTAATTAATTAGTCTTTAATTTGGAATTGGGCTAATGTTGTTATATTTGGGCCTTATGGACTTGGTTGGGCCAAATTGGTTTAGGACAATTGGATTGGTTCCAAATTGGGCCTAAAACCATTCTGTTAAGTCCAAATATAATAAATGGGCCTTTTAAATTTAATTGGGCCTAATGGGCCGAAATTAATTTAATGACAAATATGGTGATTCCTTTATTGGGGCTTGGCATTTGGGTTTGACCCATATTGGCCAAAGCCCATGCCTTATGAATTAATTAAAAGCCCATTGGACTTTAATTAAATTGACATTGGATGTTAGTTGGGCCTTTGAGACCCATTAAGATTGGATTAAGAATCTAAGTCTAAAAGGCACATAATTAAGTGTAAATATTTAATTTAGAATTAAATAAGAATTAGTATTAAATACAAATTAAGTTGGATTTAAAATTGTAGTTCGGTATAATTCAAGAATACACACTTTGAGTACTTATTCTTAAACGAGTTGGACTCGCGCAAATCAAATTGTTGTTTGAACATTAGATGATCACTTAATTCAAAGATTAATTAATTGGATTAGAATGATTGAATAACATGCTTTGTGTGAATACATGGATGTATTGAATGAATAATGTATAGCGGGTGGATATTAGAAGGGTGAAGGCAATTTTGGAAATTTTTGTAATAAATTTAGAATTTATTAAATTGGACTTGCGTGTCCAGCCTTTATCTCTTGACTCTTTGTAATTCTCTTCTCACCAATTCCCCTCAATGTAATGAGGTTTCTTTAATGTATTATGTAATTGGGTAGAAGTGAGAATAGTGCTAGCCGGGGAGAGGAAATTGAGAGATTTGTTATATGAACAATTTGTTAAATATCCATCCGCATATCATTATTATTTTATTTGCGCCTTATTATGCTTTTAGAATGCATGCTTAAGGGTGTATGATGAGACCTAATTAAAGATAATAAATTGGTTGCCAATTTACGCAAAAACCCTCAAACAAAATATTAAGCGTTTTCCTTCCATTGAGTGGTTCTCTCTCAAGATCCAAGATTGGCATTGGTTTGTTGGACAAAGTCAAGATCAATGTCCATTGCGGATGTGTTTGAACCACGAAAGCTTTGTTCCATATCGCATGTCTTGGGCAGGTTGTGATTTGTTGGCCAAAGTCAATGTCACTTCTTGTTCATCGACATGGATTACGAAGCTTTCCCACTATCAATGGGTCATGTTTAACTGTAATCATTAAGCTTGTTGAGCCAAAGCCAAAGCTTAGATAATTCAGAGGAAAAGGTTAGGAAAATATATTGGATATATTGGCATATATATTGTATATATGTGTCGAACTTGGAAGTCCACCTACCGGATCTAGGAATTGGATTAGATCCAATTGATCTTAGAGATCTACCTAGTTAAATATCATACAGCTTGTTGGCTAAAGTCAAGGTTGTGTTATTTAACGGGATCCAAGCCCATTAAGAAACTAGGTTTCCCGAGTACTCAACAGAGGGTTAGAGGCTCGCCGAAAAATAGTGGGAGGCAAGTATTGAATTTGCAATTTCGTTCAAATACTTGGCACTACGTGCTTTCAAATTATTTCATCATTTTATGTATTTATTAGTTGGACTAATATTTTATTATTTTTTTGTAACAGTTGGATTGTACCCAAATATCGTTAATTGAATAGTTAGACTATTGCAATTAAGATGGCTGGAAAGATCGGGGTTAGGGACATTATCATTGGCGAGAATGTCTTTAATGGTTCGAACTTTCCTGACTGGGATATGAACCTCAGGATTCTCCTTGGGGCTGAGAGAATGCTCTATACGATAGAGAGACCTCTCGGGCCTAAGCCCGGAAATGAGCAGCCACTTGATCTTGAGCTTTGGAAGACTTATAGCGATTACAACTCAAGTGCTCAATCCATCATGATTGCTGCAATGACCCTGCAATTTCGTCGTCAGAATAAGGGATTGGATGCCTATGAGATGATTATGAAATTAAGGGACATTCACCGATCTAACCTTAGATCGCAGAAGTATGAGTTGTTGAAGAAGCACTTTCACTCTCGCATGTCAGAGGGTACATTTGTTGAGCATCATGTGTCACATATGATTGCTAACATCGAACAACTGGGACAGCTAGGCATAGTCTTTGAGGCTGAGACTTCTATAGATTTGATCTTACAGTCTCTTCCTAACAGCTGGAACGGGTTCATCATGAACTACAATATGTTAAACAAATAAGACACTCTTGGAGAGTTAATGTCTATGCTGAAAGAGGCAGAAAAAGAGCTTCTAAAGAGTAAAAAGCACGAGGCGCACTTCGCTTCAACATCTCAGTCTGCCAAGGCTTGGCCGAAGGCTATTGGAGGTGTAAAGAAGAAGAAGAAGAAGAAGAAGAAGGGCAAGGCCAAATCATCAAAGTCTTCTGGGAAGGCAAAGGAAAAATCCCAAGATGTCTGCCTACAGTGTGGGAAATGGGGTCACTAGAAGCGTGACTACCGTGAGTACAAGGCGCACATGAAGGAAATCAAAGCGGGCAAGGCACCGGCTTCAGGTATGTTTTTTATAGAAATAAACATGCCTACTTCTAGTTTTAAAAATTGGATTTTTGATTACTGATGTGCAGGATCTGCAGATTAGCAGGAGAGTGGCCTCAGGGGAGATTTATCTACGAGTTGGAAATGGGACTAGAGTCGCCGTTTTGGCCGTTGGGACTTATATTTTGGAACTGCCCCCGGGGCATGTACTAAATCTATCAGACTGTTATTATGTACCTAGTTTGACTAGGAATATTATTTCTGTATCTTGTTTAGCCCAATGTGGGTATACTTTTGTATTCAGAAACACTGGGTGTTTTATGTATAAAAATGATATTGAGACATGTAGTGCTGATGTGAATAATGGTCTTTATATTTTGAATATAAATCAATCTCAAACATATAATGTAATAAACAAAAGGCTTAAATTAAGTAACAAAGATGAAACTTATATGTGGCATTGTCATCTAGGACACATTAACAAGACTCGTATATCCACACTTTCGAAGAGTGGGTACTTGGACGGATGTGATCCAAATTCATATGATGTTTGCGAATCTTGTTTATTAGGAAAAATGTCTAAAACACCTTTTAGCGGTAAAGGTGCACGTGCCACCGAACTGTTATCCCTCGTTCATAGTGACGTATGTGGGCCAATGTCTAGCCAGGCTAGAGGTGGATATGAATACTTTGTAACCTTTACGGATGATACATCGCGTTATGGTTATGTGTATCTTATGAGACACAAGTCAAAAACCTTTGAGAAATTCAAAGAGTTTCGACACGAAGTAGAAAAACAGACCGGCAAAAGTATTAAGACATTACGGTCGAACCGTGGTGGAGAATACTTGAGCAATGAGTTTCCCGATTACTTGAAAGAGTATGGTATTCTTTCACAGTGGACTCCTTCCGGAACACCTCAATTAAACGGTGTGTCCGAACGGAGAAACCGAACTTTGTTGGACATGGTAAGGTCTATGATGAGTCGCACTGAGCTACCAATTTCTTTCTGGGGATATGCATTTTGCAGTGCAATACTTATTTTGAATAATATTCCATCAAATTTTGTTCAACAGACTCCATATGAAATATTGACAGGAAATAAACCGCGTTTCTCATTCCTGAAGATTTGGGGTTGCTGGGCATACGTTAAACATTTGGATGGTACCAAACTAGAACCCAAATCGGATAAGTGCCTATTTGTAGGTTATCCTAGGGAAACCAAAGGATATTACTTTTACAACCCACAAGAGAACAAAGTATTTGTTGTTCTACATGCGGTTTTCCTTGAAAAGGAATTCCTAAATGCAGTGGTAAGTGGGAGGAACGTAGAACTCGATGAAAATCGGAGTGATACTGTTCCTGGCACTGATTCCTGAACAGAACATGAACAGTTCATCAGGGATGAGACTGTACCACAATCTTTGAATACACAAGAACCGTAGGTCGGAGAAAGTCAGAAAACAACCTGAGAGGTATGGGTTTCTGATCTCAACTCATATGGATATTAATCTTATTGAGGAAGACGAACCAGCTACGTATGAGGAAGTGATGCAAGATATCGACTCCGCTTTATGGCAAGGACGCCATGAAGTCCGAAATGGATTCCATGTACACCAACCAAGTTTGGACAGTGGTTGATGCACCAGAAGGCATAAAGCCTATTGGTTGTAAATGAGTCTTCAAGAAGAAGACCGACATGGATGGCAATATACAAATGTACAAAGCTAGGCTTGTAGGGAAAGGGTATCGTCAACAACATGTTGTCGATTACGATGAAACTTTTTCACCTGTTGCCATAATTAAATCCATTCGGATAATGCTTGCTATTGCTGCATATTTCGATTACGAGATATGGCATATGGACATCAAAACCGCTTTCCTTAACGGAAACCTTTTAGAGGATTTTTATATGCAACAACCTGACGGTTTTATCATACCAAGACTTGTAAACAAGGTTTGTAAGTTAAATCGATCCATTTATGGATTGAAGCAAGCATCGCGTTCTTGGAACCAACGTTTTGATGAGATCATAAAAGAATATGATTTCGTTCAAAACGAGGATGATCCTTGTGTATATAAGAAGGTTAGTGGGAGCGCACTGACATTCATTGTCCTTTACATTGATGATGTATTGCTTATAGGCAATAACATTTTCATGCTACAATCGGTGAAAGCTTGGCTTTCGTTAAAATTCTCCATGAAAGAACTGGGAGAAGCAGCCTTTATTCTGGGAATAAAGATCTACCAAGATAGATCTAGAAAGCTGCTTGGACTCTCCCATAGCACAGATATTGACAAAGTGTTGAAGAGATTCAACATGGAACAGTCTAAGAGGGGACCGTTGCTAGTGTCACATGGTGTCACTCTATCTAAGGACATGTGTCCTAAAACTCAAGATGAGAGAGACAACGTTAGTCGGATCCCATTCGCTTCTACAGTCAGATTGATCATGTATGCCATGATATGTACGCGACCTGATGTCTCCTATGCTTTGAGCATGTGTAGTCGCTATCCAGTCGATCCAGGTGATGGTCACTGGATGGCGGTTAAGAACATCCTTAAGTATCTTAGACGAACTAAGGATGCTTTCTTAATCTATGGAGATGGAGAACTTGAGGTAACTGGGTTTACCGATGCAAGTTTCCAAACCGATAAAGACGACTGTAAGTCGCAATCTGGGTACATATTTTGTTTGAACTACGGAGCAGTGAGCTGGAAATCTTCCAAGCAAGAGACTGTTGCCGATTCAACAATAGATATGAGATAGTATCAATCCAAGAAGGTTTAATCATTAAATATCCCTAGTCGTAGTATTATCGAGACTGGACATCGATAATGCGGAATAGACTAGTATTGCACTTGTGCGCGTTGTGGAAGCACAACGACATAGTTCTCATATATTTGGGTATTGGATACTTATACAAGTGTGATAGGAGGTTGTGTTTACCGATAGGTAGAGAACAGCTTCGCTCTAGATAGACCCCTCGGAATCCCATTAGTAGTATGACTATGTGTCTATGGGAATCCGAATCAGGGTAGGTGTATTTGGTCTTAATCTGAGACTTGCATACTTGCGACAATCAATACGCTTTGGTTTTGTTCGTCCGAGACTTTAAAAGGTTCTGTGTACGCCTCTTCTGGGTTTATTGAGAATCGTAGTGTATTGGGTGTGATGTCAAGATGAAAGTATCACTTTAGTCATATGGAGATGATGATCACGCAGGGATACAGAACTAGTACTCTATTATGTTACAACTATCGAGATAATATGACAAGGTCATGATTATCCGATTAAAGAGACTAGTTGCTTGTGATCTGATATATGTTTCGTATGGGGCAGACACAATTCCAGCCTCAGGCCTTGCATGTGACATCCGATACTGGATCGCAATATGCAATACTACGTATACTACGCCTGACAAAGATTATATATTCATAAAAAAATATTTCTAGAGAATTGGTTAGGCACAATGTTTTGCTAGAAGCCAACCATGTCTTGTAAATCGGTAAGAATGTGGTACCAGATACGCACGTGTTCGGATAGTCCGACGACCGGATTTACTGCCAACATATCCATGGATCTCATGGGTCGCTTCCTGAAGATTCACCGATGACGTATGACTCGAACAGTATTAATCTGGGATTAATTGTAAGAGAGAGAAAATTAATCTAGGATTAATTACGGCGAGCATTTATCTAGGATAAAATTCGATTAGAAGAGAGAAAACGATTAATTTGGAATTAATCGATTAAAATAATATATTCGATATACTAAATGAAATTAGATTTCTAAGCGGAATTAAAATTAGATTTTAATTCGGGCAAACGAATTAATTTAGAATTAATTCGTGAGCGAGTTTAGTAATAATTTTGCAAGGAAATATTATTTAATTAAATTTGATTTAATTAAGTCGCAACGGAAAATTCGTTAATTCGGAATTAACGAACTCGAGCTCGGAATGTGTTTTGCAGGCCCACTCGGATTTTAAATTAATGTGGGGCCCACATCAAGTCACATCACAAGTCAACCTCATCACTTTTAGATGATGGAAGTTGTTAGTTGGTGATGGCTTGAATTATACACTTCCTTATTTTATTTAAAAAGATTGAATGACCTTTACCAAAACTTGGATTTGGTATATGACTTTTGATTTTGGAAAATCAATTCACTTAACACGCTTATCACTCTCTTCTTCTCTTTCACCATGAAAGCCTCTCTCTCTCTCTCAATTCTCACTTTGCCGAGAACCACAAAGAACCAAGGGAAGATTTTTGTTGCAATTTTCTTCCTAAGCTAGCACTTAAAAAGTCAACAAAGGTGATAGGGAAAAAATCCCTTGAGTTTGGAATTCAAATTCAAAGCTTGGAGCTCAACCATACAAATCAAAGAGAGCTTGGAGCACTTCTCAAATGAGCAATTTTTTATTGTGTACGCATCCATATAACCGATCGTTGTAAGTATTTTTCCGCAATCTTACTTCGAGTATTCACATGTTTTATGCTTAATTGATCCTATGAATGTACTTAGAGAACCCAACAGGGCTATATCTATATGTAATGACTATATCGGTGGACACCGAAATTATTCGATTTATTTTATCCATCTACGGTAACGGGAGTTCAACTTCAAGTTCTTAGTGGAATAATACGGAGTTAATAATTCGTAATATTTGATTAAAGTGTTTAATTAATATTTCGAAATTATTGGAGCTCAGAACAGTATGTCCATTTGGTCCTTATGCTAGCTCGATTAACTGTAACAAACCTAATATAATTAGATTGTCTAATAATATACTCACATTATATTTATATATTATTAATGAGATTAATAATATTTATTGTCACAAAAGAAAACTATGTTAAATTATCTTAACTTAATATTTTCAAGAATTCTATGATTATGACATAATCAAGTTAGTAATAATTATGAGATAATTACTACAGCAAAATTAAAGGTTATTTAATCATTATTAAGATAGTGATTTTTATTTACCTTAGGAGACAAAGCCATATGGCTTGCCATGCTCTCCAATTTATTATGTCTATTAGGTGGCTTGTATACACCTAATAGTTTTGTCATTAGCTAATCCATTCTTATGCTTTTGTATGGCCTCCATATTTATTGAAAGAAAGCATTAGATGCTTAATGACAAAGTCCTAGTCTTTAGCTTAACATTTCTTATGCTTTAGTATGGCATAAAAATTTTTGTGTTGGCCATTACAAGAAAGCATTAGATGCTTAATGACAAGGTTAGTTGGCTTGTGAAAGAGAATATAATCTCTACCATTTCTCTCACTTCTAAGGTTAAAATTTTGCATTCATTCACACAAGTGTTATGAGAAAGAAAAGAGAGAGAGTGCAAGCATTTACAAGTGTTGTGAGAGTGTTTAAAATTCCAAAAAGCCAAACACCATTGTTACATCTTAATTCTCTAAATATTTTAGAGTTTTGATCTTTGTGAGTGAAGCCCACACTTCAGTTTGTTGGTTTCGAGTCATAGTTCGGAAGATCGAGTGGTTGATCCAAGCGTTGGACATCAAATGATTGATTTCGGCTACTACAACAATGGGAGAAGGCAAAGAAAAATTTTAATGATCCATACCGGAGCTGGTGCCACCATCCGTAATTTTCTCCACACTAAGGAAAAGTCATTTCCTACAATTGGCATCAAGAGCTTAAGGTTGAAAACGGTTCTTAACCCTTCTCCTTTAAAGTTTCAAGTTTTAATAATTTATATGCGATATAGTTTATTAGAATGCATGTAGTGATGAGTAGGCACAATTAGATTCATGAGATGAATGGTTTTTAATGTTCATATGATGAATGTTTACTTTGATTCATGAGATGAATGTACTGGGTTGATCGTTAATTTTTCCGATTTTTATTTTTAGTATTGTAAAAAAGGTTATATTCTTTCAAGTGTTGTAAGTTCATTTCCTTTGTAATAAGTCTATTTTATAACTCAATTTGTAACTTGGAGGAGTCGAGGCCACGAAGAACTCATTACGAAACTATTCCGCGAAGAACTCAACAACATACCATGGAGCAAGATTTGAAGACCAATGGATGCCTTGGATTTATTGTACTAATTAGATTAGTATAGAAAAATAATAGCCCAGTTAATGCAATTTATGGATGTATGTAAAATTGTGTTATGTTACGAGTTCGTAGAAAAAAATGGGGACCAAACGGAATTCGGAAGCTCCGAAACAGAGTAAATGAAGTTCCAGTGTTCAGACAGGCATTCGAACGTAACACGAACGATACTCCACTGCCTGAAAACATTCGAACGCCTGTCAAACGCCACACAAACATTTTCAGGCCCAGCCTAGAAATATGAATGTTTTTTAAATAGTTTAGTAACATGTCATATAATCTAGGGTGCCTACTTTTGCATTTTCATAAGCCATAACATGTAGACATGCATAATATTCAAGTCATAAAATATGATTTTATGTAAATATAAAAGTTAAATAAGAATATAAGATGCATGTAAAAAGATTAATAAGATTAATTGGTTTAAAGTTTTAAAAGATTACGAATTCAAGTTTAAATACAAATGGACATTATGGGTACATTATTCTCCTTGGTATATCGGATGGAAACCCAGACGTAAATTCCATAGCCAATTTCGAATGGACAGTAATTGTTGGACAAAATGACCCATAGCGTCACTATTTGCACAGATCATTGTGTTGTTGTAGCAAATTAACTATGTGACAAGGAAATTGCACTCTCATCATTTGTGATTGGATCACCATAGATATATAAATGAAGAGAGGTCCCTATGATTAGTACCTGGACTGAGAATGATATGAGACAATATCAGTCCCCGAAGGTTTAATCATTAAATATCCCTAGCCGTAGTATTATCGAGACTGGACATCGATAATGCGGAATAGGCTAGTATTGCACTTGTGCGCGTTTGTGAGGGTACAACGGCATAGTTCTCATATATATAAGTATTGGATACTTATGCAAGTGCGATAGGAGGTCGTGTTTCACCGACGGTACGGGAAACAGCTTCGCTCTGGATAGACCCCTCGGAATCCCATTGGTATTATGACTATGTGTCTATGGGAGGCCGAAATCAAGGTAGGTGTGTATGGTCTTAACCTGAGACTTACATCGCTAATACTTACGATAATCGATAGACTTTGGTCTTGGTGGTAGGGGACTTTAAACGGGTTCTGTGTACACCATTTCTGGGTTTATCAGAGAGTCGTAGTGTATTGGGTGTGATGTCAAGACGGAAGTATCACTTCAGTCATATTGGAGTTGATGTCACGCAGGATACGGTACTAGTGCTCTTGAGTGTTGCGCAACCAGTCGGGATATTGTGACCAGGTCATGCATATCCGATTATAGAGACTATGTTACCAGACATCCGACATGTGCTTCGGACGGGGCAGACACTTATCCAGCCCCAGCCCTAGCACGTGATTATCCGATACTGGGCCAATATACACAATACTACGGTATACTACGCTTGATACAGATCTATATATTCCTGTAAGAATATTTCTGGAGAATTGGGTAGGCATGGCGCTTTGCTAGAAGCCAACCTTGTCTTGTAAATCGATATAAACGTAGTACGAGGTACTTACGTGTTCGGACAGTCCGACGATCGTATTTACTGCCAACATATCCGGAGATCTCATGGGTCGCTTCCTGAAGATTCACCGATGACGTATTACTCGCACTTTGATTAATCTGGGATTAATTAGAAGAGAGAGAGATAGAATTAATCTGGGATTAATTCGATGAGAGAGAAAATTAATCTGGGATTAATTGCGAAGATATTTTATCTGGGATAAAATATTAATAAAAGAGAGAGAACGATTAATTTGGAATTAATCGATAAAATAATATATTCGATATATTATTAGAAATTGGATTTCGACGCGGAATTAAAATTAGATTTTAATTCGGGCGAACGAATTAATTTAGAATTAATTCGTTAGCGACGTGAATAGTGAATTCGCTAGGCGTAATCATTTAATTACGACGCGACGGAAAATTCGTTAATTTGGAATTAGCGAACCCGAGCCCTAGAGTGATTGCGAGCGCATTCGCATTTCGAATTCGAGCGCGAAACGCGAGTCACATCAAGCGTCAAATCGTTTGTCACATCATGCGTCAAATCAATTGTCACTTTGAGTGATGTGATATGACATGTTGTCACTTTATTAAAGTGACATGATGTGAATAAAGAAAGGTGATTGTTTGAAAGTTGATAGGACTTGTACCTTTTGACTTTTGAATTAATTGTTGTGTATATATATTTTATTCATTTACTTGGTAAATGGAATAAAGAATATATGTATATAAAAATCATTCTCTCTCTCTTGGACCAATTATTTGTTCACGTTTTTGGCAAATTTTGTACCATTCACGTGACTCTCATTGGTCTTTGTTGTTTATGTATTTGGCCTAATTTTGAGACCACATTCACGTGACTCTCTCATTTTGTTTTGGCATTCACGGTTTTAGGCAAAATGGAGCCAAAAACCTTCTCTCTTCTCTCTCGGTCTTGGACCGTTCTTCATCATTTTTTTTCTGGTTTTCTGCCGATCAAAAGGGAGAAAAGAAGTAATCTTGTTGCAAGATAAAAGTGCTAGCACACCTTGAGTTATACATAGGTGATAGGGAAGTGTCTTCATGAGCTTGGAAAGCTTGAAGCTTTGAGCTTCAATGGTGCTCAACAATGGCCGAATCTTGGAGGATCCAAACCAGTCCAAATCGCACAGCCCACTGCAAGATGAAGCTACTGCCGTGACTTGGAGGGAGCCAAAAACGCATCTTGTTCTTCATCCATCAAAACCGAATTCAATGTGAGTTGATTCCGCCACCTCCTTTGATGTGTTCATATGTGGTTTTTATGCTTTGTTTGTGATCTTTGGGACTTGATTGAACTCTTACAGTAATATGCTCTGCACTCGAGATACAATACCACGTACATTTGGAATAAATAATGTGCTCTTATCGATTAAATGATTTAATGACATTTGGTCCGTTCGTTGAATTCTAATTTTTAAAACCTATTAGTGGACTAATATTTTAAGAGTTAAATTGATTAGATCACTATAAAAACTTGATTCAATTAGTTTAGTTAATTTAATTGGTTAGTAGAGACTAATCAGGATTAGTGAATAAAATTTTAAGAGTTAAAATTGGTTAGATCACTAAATTATCAACTAGTATTAATAAGGTTATGACTTTAGCCGATCATAATCTAAGATTCATAAGATACTAGTGAGATAGAAACCTTACACTTCAAAATAGTTAGTGGGAGAGGGGTATACCACAATATATCCCACGATCTCCATTGTTATCCAGAAACTTGAGATTCATTAGGCGCCTCGAGACGGTTTTGCTTTTGTCCCCCTATGGATGGTGTTCTTTTTGGGTCAATATCGGGTTTGGATTCCGAAAGGATAGGGACTCTAGATGTATATGGTGATTTGACCTACCCTACAGCAGCACTTCACTAGTTAAGTCCAAGGGTTCTGAAATAATGGGTCACACTCACAAAGGATTGATTAAGTTGTTAATCAACGCTTCCTTGATCAAAATGGCAGTAGTTGATTGATATAGGAATAAGAGTTATTTCAAATATACTAATCAATTGAGAATGTCTCAATCTATCATGCGAATACTTGACATACCCTATGGCGGCACTTATTTGTGGGATGATAGATAACCGTGGCATAGTAATTATTTTAGGTTTCTAATTCTTTATACATTGATCATGCATCATGTTTAATTTTATGCCATAACGTTTGAAAATTTTTATATGCGAAGAATGAATGATTGAATGCGCGTTTATTTTTTCAGCCATGACATCTGCAATAATCTCAATTCTCAAACAACAAGAAAAATTAACCTGGGATAATTATGTTAAATGGAAAAGTGACATGAATGCTATTTTGGTCTACGAAGACCTTAAATTTGTCCTAATTGAGGAATGTCCTCCTGAGCCAGCACCAAATTCTGGTAGAGCTGCACGTAATGCCTATAATAATTGGGTTAAAGTTGATGAGAATGCCCATAGCTATTTGATAGCATCCATTTCTGAAGTTCTTGCTTCACAACATGAGCCTATGGCGACAACATCAATGATTATGCAGTCACTACAGAACATGTTTGGGCAACCTTCAGACCGGCAACAACATGAGGCAATAGTCTCTGTATTGACCGCTAGAATAAAGGAAGACAAATCAGTCCGAGACCATGTGTTAAGAATGATGTCTCATCTTAATATGGCTGAAACCCATGGCGCACGTATCAATGTGAAAATCCATGTGACAATGATCATGGAAACCCTTCCGAAGAATTTCCTGTAGTTTAAAAGCAATTATTTTATGAATAAGTTGACTTTTACGTTGACTGAACTGTTAAATGAGCTCACCAATTACGAGTCTGTTATGAATGGTCCTCGTAGGTCCAATGTCGAGGTAAATGTTGCCAAATCTTCTAAATCTTCAAAGAATAAGGAGAAAGGGAATTGGAAGGCAAAGGCAAAACCAATGAAAAATAAGAACAATAAAGGCTCTGAAGGAACCAATGCCAAAGGAAAATGTTTCCATTGTGAACAACAGGGGCATTGGAAAATAAATTATCTGAAATACCTTAGTAAGCTTAAAGAGAATAAGAATACAAGTAAATACGATTTACTTGTCATTGAGTCTCTTTTGGTAGAGGATGATAAATTCATATGGATTGTTGATTCTGGTGCCACTAACCATGTTTCTTGTTCTTTGCAGCTACTTGACTCATAGAGGGATCTTGCTGAAGGTAGCTTTACCATGAGAGTTGGGACATGAGATGTTGTTTCAGCAAAAGCAGTGGGAGTTTCAAATTTGAATTTTAATAAGAGTTATTTATGTTTGAATGGTGTGCTATATATTCCTCATTTTTGCAGGAATTTGATTTCTATTACAAAACTTATGGAATGTGGTTTTTCTATTTCATTTAATAATAAGTCAGTTATTATTAGTAGAAATGGATTAAATATATGCACGGGAAACTCTGAAAATAATCTATATGTATTAAGGCCATTAATGCATGAATCACTACTTAATACTGAAATGTTTAAGATTGAAAGATCTAAAACTAAACGGCAAAAATATTTCTCATGATGATACATATTTATAGAAACTTAGACTTGGTCACATTAACCTTGACCAGATAGATAGACTAATTAAGAACGGAGTTTTAAATCAGTTAAGACTCGGTACTTTACCTGTCTACGAATCCTATGTAGAAGGAAAAATGACTAAGAGATCTTTTACTGGAAAATGGATAAGAGCCAAAGAAACACTTGAGCTAATAGATTAGGATGTTTACGGACCAATGAATGTAAAAGCCCGAGGTGGTTATGAATACTACGTCACTTTCATTGATGATTATTCCAGATATGGGTATGTTTACCTAATGCAGCACAAGTCAGATACATTTGAAAAGTTCAAAGAGTATTGTGCAGAGGTTGAGAACCAGTTAGATAAAAGCATCAAAATTCTACGATCAGATCGTGGAGGAGAATACCTTGATAGAGATTTCGAGGAATTCTTAGTTGAGCATGGAATTGTTTCACAGTTCACAGCACCTAGAACACCACAACAAAATGGTGTTGCATAAAGGAAAAATCGGACACTACTAGACATGATTAGATCAATGTTTAGTTATAGCACTCTACCTAGTTCATTCTGGGGGTATGCATTGCAAACTGCAATGTATATCCTGAATATAGTTCCTTCTAAGTCTATTTCTAAGACTCTCTTGGAGTTGTGGAATGGTCGTAAAGCTAGTTTGTGACATTTCGGTATATGGGGGTGTCTGATACACGTGCTAAAGAATAAGACTACTAAGTTGGAACCACGTTCACATGTGTGCCTATTTGTAGGCTATCCTAAGGAAACTAGGGGTGGATTTTTTTATAGTCCAGAAGATAATAAAGTATTTGTGTTGACAAATGCTACATTTCTTGAGGAGGATTTTATGAGAGAATTCAAACCTCGAAGTAAAGTGTTACTTGAGGAGTTACTTGCCGGTAGAACATGTACACCATTGTCAAATGTTGACAAAGACATAACACCTTCTACATCTGAAAGTCAGATGCAAGTTTATCAGGATACCATACCACCTAGACTTAGTGGGAGGGTTGTGAAACAACCTGAATTCTATCTAGGAAATGGTGAGGTGCAAGTTGTTGCATCTTGTGATGGCATTGATGATCCATTGACCTATCGTAGTGCAATTGAAGATATTGATAAAGAGGAATGGCTTAAAGCCATGAACCTTAAGATGGAGTCTATGTACTCTAACTCAGTCTGGCAACTTGTAGACTGATTAATGGTATTTATATCACTAATTCCCACTCATTTGACCTAATATTTTGTATAGTTTCTTGAGTTTTGTGAACGTTTTGATGTGTTTTATTGTTATTTTACAGATAAATAAATTTTGGGAAGTATTGGAAGCAATTTGGAGCAAAAATAGTGAAAAATGATGAAAAATGGTATTTTGGTAATTTGGCCGCGTCGCGACGCGAAATCCATTGGCGTCGCGACGTCTAAAGTGTGCCGCATGCTAACTTGCGCCAGACACGTGGACCAGTCAGAAGAAGTTTGCTAAAATGCACCGGATGCTAACGTGTGTCGACCATGCTAACGTGCGCCTGACACGTGTCATCATCAGAACCGATCATGCTAAAATACTCATGGACACGTGTCGCGATTCTATGGTGCCGACACTCCGCGTGACACGTGTCACCTTCTGAATGGACCGAATCATCGGCTAATCATCACCTCATTTGGTGTGCTTTCCTTGGGATTTTTTCCCTGATTTCATAGGAAGCATCTAGTTTTGTAAATTATTGTAATATTAAAATTATGTATTTTTATTTTTAGTTTTTATTACAGCATTTTATTTTTTTACTTTATGTTTTGTAGTCAAATTTCCGCTGGGGTAAAAGGTGAAACCTTTAATATAATTATCTAGGTAAATCTCACTTAATTATAATATTTAAATTATAATTTAACCGGATTAATTAATGGCAGACTTTATTATCGCCTATATGTATAAATTACTTTACCGCCTATATGGCTGGTCTTTATGTTACAGATAATTACCGCCTATATGGCTGGTGTAGTTGGACTAAATGGATTACCGCCTATATGGCTGGTTTTAAATGTTTAACATTATTAATTCCTGAGAAAGCAAAAAATTAAATAATTTATATATTATAATAAGTGAAATTCCTAGATAAGAAATATTAAATGTGGATCCTCTAACCCCAGCCTTTTATTTTATTCTAGGTAAGTGATGAAACATAATATTCACACTTAATAATTGATTTTCTTTTTATGGGTAATTCTTTAGTTTGTTTATTGAGTCTTAAGCTTAATGCTTCTTGTGGTCTGATCACCAATAAGATTGATGTGGTAAACTTAAAATGAACTAGACATAGGGATTTTAGGTTTCAGCCTTAAATTCAATAACTCACGATCTTCCTTGAGGATAGATAACCCTTTAATAGATTTCCTTACAGGATAGACATATACCTGTCGGGCGGGGGTAGCCACAATTGGAACTTGATCTTAATGAATCCAGGTAATTTGGTTGACATAGACATATGGTTCAATTGGGTTATACTTGATATTTGCGTCTGACCATCGACAGAGGCTTTTGCATATTTTTGTGTTCCAGGTTAGCAAACTGATTTATTACACATATGTAAGAGAATCAATTCATCTTTAGAATAATATTATGTGGAGTCACGACCCTAGATCTTTGAGTCTTTTCTTTTATTTTCCTTAGTATTTTCCTTTGAGTCTGTTTTTATTTTAATTATCAAATCCACATTCAACCAACCAAAAGCAATCAATTACCTTCTCCCTATAATTAGATACTTGTAAATAAATAGTATCAATAATTAATAACAACAGTAGGAATTAAGTCCTCGTGGGATCGATATTTTTATACTACTTGAACGATACGTGTGCTTGCGTTATACGTGTGTGTTTACACTGGTCAAGTTTTTGGCGCCGTTACCGGGGACTTATTTTTCTTGAGTTATTAATTTTGAAGCTATCTAATTTACTTGTATCTAATTTTCTTTATTTTTATCTGTAATTTTTATTTCTTTCTTTTGTTTTCAGGTGATTGAAAAATGGAACATTATTGAGAGATTGAAAGATTACGAGCTTTACTAGAAGAAGATACACCCCAAATCTGGGAGCAACAGTCTGGTTTTCTGAGGCCTGTTGTTCAGCCCAACAATTATCACTGGATGTTAGAATCAAAGAATACTACATTTTCTCATTAGAACGAAATGGGGAGATGTGTGATATTTGATGGTAACCACCCGAGAAATCAATGTATATACCTTTCAGAGTGGCGGAATTATTGGAATCATTCAAGGTACGAAGAACCATCATATTTTCCATCTTATCCATCATCCATCTACAATCTTCATCAAGAACCAGAACCATCAGAAGAAGATCAATTGATTGACATGCTCAAAGATTGGTTCGAGGAACGAGAAGATCAATTTGATGCATAAATTCAGAGTCAAGCGGCGTCTATACAGAGGATGAAAGATCAAGTTAGACAATTAACAGATAACCTGAATCACATATCTCACGGAGCAAATTCAAATAATACTGAAGAAGCCTTTGAATATCTTGAGATTCATCATGACATCATAACAGAGGACGAGGCTGAGCAGTATCAAGAATCAGAGGTATCAGTTCAGGAGCCTGAACCAACAAAGTCTCAATTTGATTTTTATTATTATTCTGACTCTGACGAGGATGAAGAAGCTGAGCTATTTGTACCAACTGCACCAACAAAGGAGGATGAAACTTTTTATCCTCCAAATGAAGATCTTGGAGCTTCCATTGCACAAATGTTTGAAGAAGATCTACCTGAGCCAATCATTTCACTCAGATCAGAGGATGAAGACCTAAAAACAGACATAACTTTACATCCTCAGATTGACACTTATGGAGCATGCATTTCACAGATGACGGTTGAAGAATTGAATACGGAAATTTTAAAATTCATCTGTGAAGAAAAGGTGGAGCAAGAGGCAGAGCAAATGAATGAGCAAATGTCTGAACTTATTAAAGATCCAGAGCATTTAGGCGAAACATCATTATTTTGGGGAGTACAAATCAAAGATATCACCCAAAAGCTTGACAGAATGGAACTTCCATTCCAAGTCAAGCACCATACGAGACCTCCTTATTTTATTTCTTTCTTTTCAGGAACCATTGGAGCAACAAAGATAAAAAAGGTGGCACGAGCACTGAATGGGAAAAAATTCTTTTTTCTATCTTACCGTTGGAAGAGACCCTTCAAAAGCAACGCAGTCGGAATTGTCTTTAATCAGACATCCAAAACGACGCTGAAACCTCTTTGGCAGATGGATTTTAGTCACGCATGGCTGAAGACGAAAAATTTTGCGCTAGCAGGGAGGCAACCCATGCACTTTGTTGTGATTTCTATTTTTATATTTTATGTATACATGTTGTAGATTTTTTAATTTCGTGTGTTATTTTTGTAGGGAAAAGCTCAACCAAAGCATAAGACAGAAGGAATGGTGTTTGACAAAGATAAGAGATAATTCATTAGCGATGGCTGAGTAAGGAATGGATTCTTGAGCCGCATCCTAATGAATTTATACTAAGCGAATGGCGTATTGCGTACACAATTCTGTTGCCTTAATTATTGCTTTGATTTGCTTTTTTGTTGTAATTATCTTTATTTTCGTAGACAGAATCCACCTTTTTGACTAACACAATTTATTATTAACTAATAATTGTCATTTGGCAGGTACTAGTGCTATTATTTTACTCACCAGTTTTAGGTGTTATAAATTCAACTCATCATTGCACTTTTGAAGACATCCAGAGTAAAACATGGAAGCCACTTCAAGAAGACGAGTTGAAAACATCTGTGTGTTTTACCGTACTAGTGTTGGTGTTAAGCCACAATACGTAGAAGCAGCACATGAATTGGGTCGAGTCTTAGCTGCAAGGAATGTGCACTTAATATATGGCGGAGGCAATCTTGGACTTATGGGGATTGTTTCAAAGGCTGTACAGGAAGGAGGTAGTCAAGTCTTGGGAATCATCTCAAAACCCTTGGCAGAGGCAAATCTTATTGGACCATTAAACAAAGAAGAACTAATTGTACCAGGTATGTCTGAACGACTGGTAGAAATGATTAGACGTGCTTATGCTTTTATTGCTTTGCCAGATGGCTTGGGCACATTGGAGGAAATTTTTATAGTGCTATCTTGGGCGAACTTGAACATACACCAGAAACCAATTGGGTTGTTTAACATTGATGGATTTTATGATTTTCTTTGTGTGTTTCTTGATGATGCTCGGAGAAATGGGTTCGTGTCAAAACCTTTAAAAGAACTCATCTTCACTGCCAGAACTGCTTCAGATCTAATTGACCAAATCTTAGCCTATGAACCACAAATTGACCCTATCCTTTCAAAGATAAATTAGTCCGAAGACGATCGTCATAAGAGGCATCAGATTAATCTGGATCTTAACCTTTAATTTCCTGTAGAATTTCAGCTAACCAGGTATTATCTTCTAAACTCTTCTTCTACTGTTTAAGACATTGGGGACAATGTCTTATTTAGGTTTGGGAGAGGGAATTAGTTGATCAGTACCTTGTTTTTAGTTTGTGTGGTTTTTCTATTCCAAAATTTTTCGAAAAATACAAAAAAATTTAAAAATTTTCAAAAATTACAAAAATATTTTGCGTTTTTGTGCTTTTATTTTGACTAAAAAGGTGAAATTAGTAAGAGATAGCTGAGTAAGAAGTTTTCACTCCTGAGACGTATCTCAAACCTATTTCGGAACAAGTTAATTTTTGTCTATTTCCTTTTGAATTATTTAATTTGTGAATTCTCCATAATACTGACTAAAATGAATCTTCATATGCTCTGTTGGCAGATATTATCAACATGCATGGTAACATACGGACATGAGCTATAATTGAAAAGTTTGTAATATTCAGTGCTCTAGTTTAATTGGAGGAAGCATCTCAAAAAGTGATGGAGTTAAAAAAAACGTCTGAGGTCCGAGTTATTAAGTCTGTAAGGGTGTTTTAACACCTAGTGCCCTAAAGCCAACTGGTTTGGGAGTCACTGGCCCAAAACTCGCTACATGGATCAAATATGCTACAAAAATATATATATCTGAAGTCTGAGTAATTAAGTCTGTAGGGGTGTCTTAACACCTGGTGCCCTAAAGCCAACTGGTTTGGGAGCCACCGACCCAACACTCGCTACATAGATGGAAGATATTGTATATAAATAAAGAAAATCAAAAATCAAAGAAAAAATCAGAAAAATCAGAAAAATAATTCCATTGCTACAAAAGGTGTGAATTCTGATAAAACCTTAGGACAAAAATATTACTCTCTGCACTTATGACTGTTGTGGGCAAAAATGAGTTGATTAATATTTTGATGGCTGTGTATATGGAGAATGGTAAATATAATCGGAGAATTTACTTATTCAGTAATTTAGAAAGAAAGAAAACAATAAGTAAATTGGAGTAGAAGTTTCACTTGATTAGTCACTAACTTCTTTAGTCTCTTTTCTCTTGTCTTTTTGCTTTTGTGTGCATTCGTTTGACTTTCTTTTTACTTTTCTAAAAATCTTTGTGGGTATCATTGTTGTAAACCCTCACGAGACTACAACTTGTCCACTAGGGACACCTATGGGTTTAAAGGCTTGTTGCATACGCTAAATGGAACCGTGATCCCTACGAAAGTGGCTTAGTTAATTTATTTTTATGTTATTTTATTTTGAGTTTTGCTCGAGGACTAGCAAAATGTTAGGATTGGGGGTGTGATGAGTGGTATTATATCACTAATTCCCACTCATTTGACCTAATATTTTGTATAGTTTCTTGAGTTTTGTGAACGTTTTGATGTGTTTTATTGTTATTTTACAGATAAATAAAGTTTGGGAAGCATTGGAAGCAATTTGGAGCAAAAACAGTGAAAAATGACGAAAAATGGTATTTTGGTAATTTGACCGCGTCGCGACGCGAAATCCATCGGCGTCGGGATGTCTAAAGTGCGCCGCATGCTAACTTACGCCGGACACGTGGACCAGTCAGAAGAAATTTGCTAAAATACACTGGATGCTAACGTGCGCCGACCATGCTAACGTGCGCCTGACACGTGTCATCATCAGAACCGATCATGCTAAAATTTGTCTGGACACGTGTCGCGATTCTATGGTGCCTACTCTCCGCGTGACACGTGTCACCTTCTGAATGGACCGAATCATCGGCGAATCATCTTCCGCCACGTGTCAAGATGTCATTGGACCAATCTTACCGCGTGCCACGTGTCGAAATCCTATTGGGCAGACGAAATCAGCGTCAACAGTCAACAATTCAAGCCGCGTGGACCAAGTCAACAAAGCCAGCGTCGCGACGCAAGAAGGAAGTTAGCGTCGCGACGCTGACCTGAAATTTTGCCTATAAATTGAGGCTTTCAGCACCTCATTTGGTGTGCTTTCCTTGGGATTTTTTCCTTGATTTCATAGGAAGCATCTAGTTTTGTAAATTATTGTAATATTAAAATTATGTATTTTTATTTTTAGTTTTTATTACAGCATTTTATTTTTTTACTTTATGTTTTGTAGTTAAATTTCCGCTGGGGTAAAAGGTGAAACCTTTAATATAATTATCTAGGTAAATCTCACTTAATTATAATATTTAAATTATAATTTAACCGGATTAATTAATGGCAAACTTTATTACCGCCTATATGGTCGGTCTAAATATAAATTATTTTACCGCCTATATGGCTGGTCTTTATGTGACAGATAATTACCGCCTATATGGCTTGTGTAGTTGGATTAAATGGATTACCGCCTATATCGATGGTTTTAAATGTTTAACATTATAAATTCCTGAGAAAACAGAACATAAAATAATTTATATATTATAATAAGTGAGATTCCTAGATAAGAAATATTAAATGTGGATCCTCTAACCCCATCATTTTATGTTATTCTAGGGAAGTGCTGAAACACAATATTCACACTTAATAATTGATTTTCTTTTTATGGGTAATTCTTTAGTTTGTTTATTGAGTCTTAAGCTTAATGCTTCTTGTTGTCTGATCACCAATAAGATTGATGTGGTAAACTTAAAATGAACTAGACATAGGGATTTTAGGTTTCAGCCTTAGATTCAATAGCTCACGATCTTCCTTGAGGATAGATAACCCTTTAATAGATTTCCTTACAGGATAGACATATACCTGTCGGGCGGGGGTAGCCACAATTGGAACTTGATCTTAATGAATCCAGGTAATTTGGTTGACATAGACATATAGTTCAATTGGGTTATACTGGGTATTTGCGTCTGACCATCGACAGAGGCTTTTGCATATTTTCGTGTTCCAGGTTAGCAAACTGATTTATTACACATATGTAAAAGAATTAATTCATCTTTAGAATAATATTATGTGGAGTCACGACCCTAGATCTTTGAGTCTTTTCTTTTATTTTCCTTAGTATTTTCTTTTAAGTCTGTTTTTATTTTAATTATCAAATCCACATTCAACCAACCAAAAGCAATCAATTCCCTTCTCCCTATAATTAGATACCTGTAAATAAATAGTATCAATAATTAATAGCAACAGTAGGAATTAAGTCCTCGTGGGATCGTTATTTTTATACTACTTGAACGAAATGTGTGCTTGCATTATACGTGTGTGTTTACGTCGGTCATGGACCAACCTGATGAGGTAAAACCCATAGGTTACAAGTGGATCTACAGAGAAAAAGAGGAATAAATGGGAAAGTACAGACTTTCAAGGCTAGGCTAGTGGCAAAGGTTTATCCCCAGAAATAGGGGTTGACTATGAAGAACTTCTCGCCAGTAGCAATGCTTAAATCCATCAGGATTCTTCTTTCCATTGTCACAT
Organism: Zanthoxylum bungeanum; assembly: GCA_019454045.1. NCBI lineage: Eukaryota > Viridiplantae > Streptophyta > Magnoliopsida > Sapindales > Rutaceae > Zanthoxylum > Zanthoxylum bungeanum. Next base: position 971 of record SKCR01004652.1, on the reverse strand, counting down.
ATTATGACAATGAGATTGGAAAATGATGTCAAGACTGCATTCTTGAATGGAAATCTTGATGAGAGCATCTAAATGGTACAACCAGAGGGGTTCATTACCCAAAGTCAAGAGCAAAAAGTTACAAGTTGCAAAGGTCCATTTATGGACTTAAGCAAGCATCTTGTAACACCCTGCTAGAGGCAAGATGCTACCGGCAGGAGACAAGATTGACCCACTTGTTGGATAATATGACCCATAGCGTCACTATTTGCACAGATCATTGTGTTGTTGTAGCAAATTAACTATGTAATAAGGAAATTGCACTCTCATCGTTTGTGATTAGATCACCATAGATATATAAATGAAGAGAGGTCCCTATGATTAGTTCCTGGACTGAGAATGATATAGACAGTAATCAGTCCCCAAAGGTTTAATCATTAAAATACCCTAGTCGTAGTATTATCGAGACTGGACATCGATAATGCGGAATAGACTAGTATTGCACTTGTGCGCGTTGTGAGGGCACAACGGCATAGTTCTCATATATATAAGTATTGGATACTTGTGCAAGTGCGATAGGAGGTCGTGTTTCAACGGGTACGGGAAACAGCTTCGCTCTGGATAGACCCTTCGGAATCCCATTGGTATTATGACTAGTGTCTATGGGAGGCCGAAATCAAGGTAGGTGTGTATAGTCTTAACCTGAGACTTACATCGCTAATACTTACGACAATCGGTAAACTTTGGTTTTGGTGGTGGGGGATCTTAACTGGTTCTGTATTCACCTCTTCTGGGTTTATCAGAGAATCGTAGTGTATTGGATGTGATGTCAAGACGGAAGTGTCACTCCAGTCATAATGGAGATGATGTCACGCGGGATACGGTATTAGTGCTCTTAAAGTGATGCGCATCCAATCGTGATATTATGGCCAGGTCATGAATATCCGATTATAGAGACTAGTTACCAGACATCCGCTATGTGTTTCGGACGG